>JABUQX010076895.1:0-2500 GCA_015478945.1 Trachelipus rathkii | reverse complement strand
AAACCTCTTTTTCTGACGCAAAATCCATTGTTTTTTCAATTTGTGATCAACTTGGGGTTTCCTTAGCGAAATCCAATCCATAAATCCAAAATCTGAAAATGTAACTGACCACTGATCCAAGTACTTCAAACAAGTATCATAAAAATCCACAACTATTTTCTTTACGGTCTTTACCTCAGAAGAATTTACTCCCTCTTATTCAAGCTTGCTAAGTAGCCCGGGGATTTTCAAAAAACATTTGCAAAACCTCTGGACATTTGTTGTGACTGTCAAAGTATGATTTCAGTTCAGAAAAGAGTTTCAACACTCTTTCGATAGCAGGTATTAAAGCAAACCATCTTGTTTTGCTGTATCCAAGGAGCTATTTATACTCAATCTCGACAAAATCGCAAAATTCCTTAAGCCCTTCTACTCGAACGGTATAAATGTAAAAATACGAATATATTTTTACAATTGCAGCTTCAACATCAACAGGGAGGCAATCGCTACCACATTGCGCTGCGTTATGCAGAATATGAGCGAAACATCCTATTCCAATTAACTCTCTGCCCATGAAGGTATTCAGCTTTCTAAAAATGTTATTTACTCCTTTTCTTGCATGGCCCCCAAAATTACAATTTGTGTTATCACCACAAAAAACAACAACTTTTTTGTGTAAATCATAATTTTTAATTAAATATATTAAATAATTTATGACTATGTCAGAAGTCTCTGAAGGGAGAGATTGAAGGTCAAGGAGCTTTGCCTGAACTCCTACGTATGACTGGAAGAAACGAACCATAACGGGAAACAGATTAATGTATCCATGGTTGCTCGCAATCGATTAAAATGTTACCAGCTGGGCATCTTTTTATTTGTGTCGTAGTTCTGCCCTCAGCATATAGGAGCAAAAACATTTAAAACAATTGTTTCGCACTTTGTTCTAGCACAAGAAAATTTTGGTTCAAATCACGTCATAAAAATCTTACCAGCGCAATCTGCAGATCTAAAACTTTGATTTTCTATCACAGTATGGTACGCCTACAAACCTTCTGCAGCACTAACTGCTAGATCCCTCGAAGTAGGTGTCATTCTTTTGAAGTATTCTATTACTGCCTTGCTCGAAGTTGCAGATATATCAGCTGCTTTGTGCCTTTTGGTGTTGAAATGCTTGTTGATGTCACTACCTCCACCGTGGGCTATAAGGAAATCGCTTTTACGCTTTTCACACCTTGCGTCACTTTCTAAGGTCGTTTTGCGAATAAAAGGATATACATTAGTATTTCAGCGCTTTCATAAAAAACACACTTCATTTTTTGCAGCAGACATGGTTATTACATTATTTGAAGACTACACCTAAAATCCTTGGTTAGCTTGGAAACAACTTCGAGCAGTTAACTTAATTGATATAACTTTATCACTGACGTAGTGATGAAATTCACATGAAACACAGGGACGTTTTAAAACGAAATTTATCAATCGTAATTCGTACGTTTATAATAAAAGTTCTTTAAACGTCCTATGTAATATGGCTATATTTAGTATATTGTCAATGTCATATTGGTTCGGAAAGAAATAATTTGAAACATAATCGAAAGTATTTTAGAACATTCTAAAAAAAATTAAAAATTAAAAAAATGTCTCATAAGTCATCAGTCTTTATTATATATAGATGGTATATATATAATTATATATATATATATATTATATATTAATATATATATACTATTATATATATATATTATATAGTATATATATAATATATATATATTATATATATATATATATATATAGTATATATTATTATATAATATTATATTATTCTATATATATATATAAATAATTATTATTGTTATTTTAATTTATAATTTTATATTAAACTATTATAATTATTTGAAAAGGGAAAATAGCGGATCTCTCTGGAAAAAAGCGGGACTTCTCAGAAAAAAGCGGGACATTTTTTCTATTTTAAAGAAGCGGGACAGGGTCGAAAAAATGCGGGACCTGTCCGCCTAAAAGCGGGACTGATGGTCACTTTTTAATAAGCAACCGAGTTTCCCGTCAAGCGGACAACTCACCAGTTCCAGGCCTGTCCTATCTCTGCGTTCTTTATTTTTTAGATGTTAAATAATTGCATAATAATCGCAATTTATATAAGATTGTTAAAGAAAGAACATAATAGGTGGGAAGGTAAAGATTACTGCCTTCTTCTGAGGATTGAGCCACCGCATGTTGCGCGTGAGGACATTATGCCCGGTGCTATCCAACTGAGCTATCCTCCTAAGCCGAAAAACTTGGATTTCAGGAACATTATAAGCAACCGAGTTCCGTCAGAGGCGACCATCACCAAGGTGTCCAGGCCGTCCTAAATCTCTCGTTCTTTATATTTTTTAGATGTTAAGATATTGCATATATTCGCAATTAGATAAGATGTTAAAGAAGAACATATAATGAGAAGGTAAAAGAGAAGGCAGTAATTCTTTACCTTCTCATTATATGTTTTTTTTAACATCTTATATAA
>JABUQX010076894.1:30000-42667 GCA_015478945.1 Trachelipus rathkii | reverse complement strand
ATTGAATCAATAGATCATAGATAGGGGAGGGTCGTGAGGCGGGGGAGGATGGGGATCTGGAGGCTCAAGAGGTCAAGAGGCTCAAGAGGCTCCAGAGGCCAGAGGCTCAGGAGGCTCTTAAGAGGCTGTTATGATTTATATAAAAAAGCTAAAGTTTTAAGGTATAAACTTAAATAAGAATTAAAATGTTTAATTTTTTTTTTTTTTTTTAATCTTTTTTAATTATTTCCTTAATTCTTTTATTCTTTTTTAATCGTAAAAAATTTTTAATAGTCTTAAAAAAATTTGTTAAATTTATGTAAAATTTTTTTAATTTTAATTTTTTTTGCCTGATATTGAGGAAAGATCATAAAGATAGCTGTTACAAGTTCGTACGTTCATACTGCTGTATTTCAGGGTTTGGGGATCCCGGCCGACCCCCTTTGGGGTGTGTGCGGCTATTTAACCCATATATGATGTGAGTACTTTATATGATGGGTATATACCGTGTTTCGTTCTATGTCATTATTTCAGGTATGGGGTCCCGGTGACCCCCCCTTTAGAGGCCGGGTACGGCTATTTAACCCAATATATGATGTGCGACTTATATGATGAGGTATATATCGCCCGCTCATCGTTTCTATGTCAATTTTTATGGTGCTCATACAATTTAACACTGCAGTTTCAGCAATGATACCCTATATGATGGTGTATACGGGTTTCAGCACTTCTACGTCAATATTCAAGTGTTTTTGGGGGCCAGCATCCCCTGGGTGCTCAACATTAATTTAACTCTGGTTTCAAGCAATAACTCAGCCTATATGAATAGTTAGATATTACAAGTTTCAGCTTCTACGTCAATTTCAATGTTGACGGGCCGCATCCCCATGGGGTGCTTCTACAATTTAACACTGGCAACAGTAATGATACCTTATATGATAGGTGTAATCCCCGATTTTCAGCTTTCTACGTCAATATTTCACGGTTTGGGGTGGCAATCCCACTCTGTTGGGATCCTAAGGACACCTTCTATGGACTTAAAATCATCATATTCGAACTCTACGGACCCTTATAAGATCCATATAAGGCACCACATGTTGTTATACGATGTTATTAACCTCGGCACCGCAGCGGCTCCAGCACCGGTTGCCGGAGCCAACTCCTCAGAATCCAATACTAAATCTTTCTAGAAATTCAACTCTAAATCCTCTCACCAAAATTTCAGCCTATTACGAACACTTTGGATTTTTTAATGGGGGCTGGGGTCCCCCTTCGGGGACCCAGGGGGACGTGAACTTCGTAACAACTAGGGTACCTCACCATCTAACCCCTCTCCAAATTTTAGCACGATACGTAACTCTAACCTATGTAAATATATATTGGAGCCATAGAGGCTGACCCGTGGAGCCGGAGCCTAAAAATTATTTCAATATAATTATATTATATATTATATTATATGTATATATTATTATATTATACTTATATATAGATATAATTAATAATAGCTTATAACTACTATAAATAATATATATAATATAATATATATAATAATAATATATCATATTACATAAGGCAAATATTAAGGAGAAGACGGAATGGGACGGAACAGGAGTCGCCTTTGCGGGTGGAATCTCAACGAAGTGGGGGTTGAGCAGATGCAGTGCGGTGCGGTGAGGGGGGGAACGGAGCTCGGAGTTCGGAGTCGGAGGTCGGAGTCGAGCAGGGAGTCAGAGTCGGAGAGCTGAGCACAGGCACCTCAAAATTGAGATCACTCCGTGATCTCAATTTTTTAATAATAATAATAAATACTAATAATTAATAATAATATAATATAATCAATAATAATAATATATTAATTATAATAATAATAATAAAATAATAATAATAAATAATAATATAATTAATAGCGGAGCCGGTGCGGTCGGCACGGCGCGGTGCGAGCACTTATACGGGTTATAATATATATAATTAATTTATTTTTTTATTTTTATTTTTATTTTTATTTTTTATTTTTTAATTTATTTAATTTAATTTTATTAATTCATTTATTTATATTAATTTCTTTTTATTTAAATAAAATTTCAATTAAATACACCGAAATAGAGAAGAACCGAGTCGTTATCCAGTAAAAAGCACAATTAGGCGTTATCTCGAAACACCTTGTTACTTATCCAGCTGACGCTGTAAGACACCTCAGCGCTCGACATTCTTAGAAGTTGTCGCTAACTGTGGCATCACTACTACTATATATATTATAATATATTATTATATATATATATAATATATATATATTATTTATATTATATATATATATATATATATATATTATTATATATACACCCCAAACAAACAAACCAACGCAGCCACACACGAACCCAAAATATTATATATATACTATATTATATATATATAATAATGTGATGTGGTGTGTGTGTGTGGTGTGTGTGTGTGTGAAATTGCATATTAGTACCCTTCGATATCGTGAGAACTACGGTATTTACAGCTTGACTTGTTTATAAAAATCTGGGAAACCAATTTATAAACATTAATTTAGTATATTATAATTATATATTTATATATATATATATTATATAAAAATATATTATTAATATATATAGTATATAATATATCTATATATTATATATAATATTATATATATATATATATATAATATATATTAGATATACAACTTAAATACATATTTAATATATATACTATATATATACCTCTATATATAACTATATATATATATATATTATTATATATATATATATATATATATATAATATATATATATATATATATATAGATATACAATTATACATATATATATATATACTATATATAGTATATTATATATTATATTAAGTATATATATATATATAATATATATATAATAATATATATTATATATATTATATTATATCATATATATATATATATATATATATTAATATATAGTTATAATATGTAACAGTCCAAAATTAACTTTGTTAAAAATTTTATTTATGTTCGTATTATGCAAAGATTTGCACGAGCCAAAAATATTTAGCATAAGTCCAAAGTGAAATATTATAAACTCGTCTTTTGAGAACTCTATCAGTAGATCAAAGTTATTTAGAAATCAGAAAGTAAAATTCTCACTCAAGATACTCTCTCCAGAATCCTCCCGGCAAGAGCGATAAACTTCAAGGAAAGGCTGGCGACTTGAATTCGGATCACAAATTTACGCCGCTAACGAAGAGTCAGAGGCAAATTGTGGAAATACGCGCTGGAATAAGGCGTGACTACCAATTCGCCTTACGAAGAATGAGGTATCTCAACAGAGAGACTTTTTGTTACTTTTATACTTTATTGAATATCTACTTATGTTGAATAAAACATCATTTCAAATATGGATTTCTAATTACCATTCTTCCTCTTATATAGGGTGCTTGCTCAGAAAAAGAACCAACCAATTTAGCAAGTAATAGCCCTATATAATTGAGTGAACCCGGAGAAGAACACCCACTACTTCAATCAACGCCCTTCTAAAAAAAAACAAAATGAAGAAAAGAAAAAATTACAATTACCAAAATCCCCAATCAGAACACTCGGGGAAAATGACTCAAGCAAACGAACATTTTCGATACAGATAAAATTTCATATTTTTAAAATAAATTTTGGATTATGGTCTTCAGCTTTTCACACTATCACGTTCGTGGGATTCACGCCTCTACATATGTAACTTCGTTTACGGTATGGATTTCTTTCATTCAAGTTTGGATTATGGGCAGAAACTCATTTTTGGATTCCCCTAACGAACTTTTGATTCCTTTTCGAATTCCTAATGGTTCTGTGACGCTCCCTTTTTATGTATGGAAGAAATTTTTCAAATAAAGGACCTAAATTTACAAGAACTTCGTCTGCTACATATGTCCCAAGCACTGTTTCTCTTCCGTAACTACAGCTATGAAACTACGGCGCATTTGGTCAAATCATGGATACATTAGGAACGCCTTATACTGGACCTTTCTTTGGATGCAACGGTTCGAATCAATGTGGCCTATTTAACTTGTGAAACACTCAATTGTTCCATATCAAGAATTATTTATTAAACATTTCTTGTACTTTTTATGCATTTAAATGTCTTGTATGTTTGCTTTATGTCTAACGAATTGATAACCAAATATGCTATTGTGTTTGATGCAACTTTTTATTTTATGTAATACAAACATTTATTGTAATTTTATGTATTCCAATATTTGTATATATGTTTAGATCTTTCGGATGTAACCCGTTATGCTCGTATTTGAATATTTACAATTTTCTTGTATATTATTTTTGCTTTCAAATGTTTATGTCTACTTATGTCTTCGTACATAATTAGATATGTTGCATTTGAAAACTACTATTGATTTTATTATTATTTTTGTTATAATATCTATAGAAATTACTTTTACTCACTCCGTGTTTAAGCGCAGAAGTAATCGTAGCACTCCATTAACTTTGTAAAAATTTAATTTAATGTTCGTACTTATGGCTAAGATTTCAGCGAGCAAAAATTTAGCAGTAAGTCCAACAAGGGAAAATATATATAAACTCGTCCTTTTGAGTTACTCTTCAGTCAGATCAAAATTATTTAGAATCAGCAAGAAAAATCTCACTCAAGCATACTCTCTCAGGAAATCCTCCGGCAAGACGTAACTTCAAGGAAGGGCTGCGACTTGGAATTTCGATCACAAATATTTCGCTAAACGAAGAGTCCGAGCAATTGTGCGGAAAAACGCGCTGGGAAAAGAGCTTTGTGGATACCAATATACGCTAACGAAGAAAGAGAGATCTCAACAGAAGAGGACTTTTGGTACTTTTCATACTTTAATTGCATATTTTACTTAATGTTGAATAAAAAACATCATTTCAAATTGAGATTTCTAAGCATTAACCAATCACTCTTATTAGGGTGCTTGCATCAACAGGAGACTGTTTTATTATGTATTAGATGGAATTCATTACCTATAATATAAATATATATAAGAAGCAATGATACTTAAGATTTTTCTAAATTTATTACCTATCAACAGTAAATGTTCCTCATTCATGAGTGATGGTCTATATATGTAAACATCATCACATCCTTCACCAATAACCACATCAATGAGAAAGGTTACATTGAGCAAAATATTCACAGGGAAATTCTCATCCATTAATCCTGAACTTCAAGAATTTTAAGCAGGCTTTTCAATGACTTATTTCCAAATGAGGACCCTTTTCTGAGGTTTGATATTATATATTATAACTCAATAGGACTTTTTTTAAATCACTTTTAGGGTTAGGTTAGGTTTAAATTTAGGTTATAGGTTAGGAAAGTTAAGTTAAGGTTAGGTTAGGTTATTTAGAGTTAAGTTAGGTTGGCAAATTATATAGGTTAGGTTAGGTCAGTTCATTTTTTTCCTCGAATTTTATTTATATCACACAAATTTTTCTACAAAATTTATACCCATATATAAAATAAATTAATAAAATGAAAACTACTTTGTTTGCTCGATCAATAAATTACAACATATTTCATAAACATTGTATCATAACATTTTCTTCTAAAAGAATTACAAACACAACCCTCCCTTCTGCGCTAAAAAATACACTAAGTTAAAATTTGGCCTCACTTTAATAAGAGTTCTAATCATGAACCCTGTCAGTTCAGTAAGCACAAGGTACAACTGCATTTGCCGAACCTTTTACCCCACACCTGTCCTTTACCCCACCCTAGGATTTTGGCCTTGTAGCTTTTTGCCACCGCCTTCGGAGAAGGGGTGAGCCAGACGGTTGCGAAGCAAAACCGTCGTACGTGCCTCCCACTAGTTTTAGGCCCCTTATTGACACCACTTTAGGGCAGTAGCCCCCTCATTTGATGTTTTTGAAATCTTGATATTCGGCCTTAGATACCATCATCAAAGGCCTGAAAATGACCTTTCTTTAAAGGCTTTCAGTGAGGAGATTGTAGGGATTAACTTGAAACTCATTTGCCAAATTCCTGCCTCCCTACCTTGGGTAGGTAACTGTCCCTACTTGAGGTTCGTGTAGTACCTGGAGCGCATGTATGTATCTATTCTTACTTGAACGCATGTATGTATCTATTTCTACTTGAACGCGTATGTATCATACCTAACTTGAACGCAATGGTTAGGTAATTATTCTTCTTGTAGCATGTCTGTAATCTATTCTTACATGACACTATCTATGTGTGCATCTGCTAATATGCACACACACACACACACACACACCAACACCCGGTATGACTCACAGACTTTCCAAACCGTCCCTATTCTTTCTAGGACGTTAGCCGGCCCTTATTGACTCAAGACTAACGTTTTGCCTGACCGAGGCTTTGGGCATATTTCAAAATATAAACCAAGATAGAATACGAACACCTACCACTCTGGCAAGTACAAGGCATTTAGCCCACAGGTTGAAACTAAGATCTGAGAATGGAAGAACCGAAAAGACAGTCTTTAAGTAGAAAAACGGAGGAAAGAAATGAAATATTAATATATGTATATATTATATAATCAATTATTCTATAATATATATATATATTATATATATATATATAGAATATATATATATATATAATATATAATATTTATATAATATTATAAATATATATATAATACTATATTATATTATATATTATATATATTATAATATATATATATATAATTAATATTATATATATGTATATAAATATATATATATATACATCATATTATATATATATATTATATTATATATATAATAATATATATAATATATATATATTATATTAAGATATATATTTATTATATATAATATATATTATTTTCATTATTATTATTTTATAATTATATATATAATATATATATATGATATAATTATATATATATATATAATATATATATTATATATTATATTATATATATAATATATATTATATTATATATATATATATTAAATATATATAATATTATATATATATATTATATTTTATTTATATACTATAAAATATATATATATATATATAATATATATATATCTATATATATATATATATATATCATATCTAATTTATATAAAATCTGGCATTTAATGTTTATAAGACATCTTTAAATTAAAAAATTTCCCTCATTCTCAGATCTTAGTGGTTTGGATCTGATGGACTAATGCCCTTCGTACTTTCCGAGTGGTAGGGTCTGTCGCGTATGCTATCTGGTTTATATTTTCTTAAATATGACCAAAGCCCGGTTCAGGCAAAAACGGTAGTCTTGAAGTCACATAAGGGACGGCTTAAGACCAAGACGAAAGGGACGGGGGAAAGTCGTGAGTCATGACCGGGTGTGTGTGTGTGTGTGTTCAAGTTAGGAAAGATACATACATGCGTTCAAGTTAGGATAGCATACATACATGCAGATAACAAGTTAACATAGGTTCACCTACATTTGAGAGTTCAAGTTAGAGATAGATACATACATGCTGTTCAAGTTAGGAACGATTACCTACATAGCGTACAAATTAGGGTCAGTAACATTACCAGAAAACCCCCACAAGGGGGACGGTTACATACAGGACGTTCAAGTTCAACAGGGAACAAGTTACCTACCCAACACCGGATAGGGAGCAGGCCTGATGAGTTCAAGCTTAAACTCCTCACAATTTCCTCACCTGACCTTTAAAGAATGGTCAATTTTCAGGCCTTTGATTACGGTATCACAGGCCGCACAATATACCAAGGTCAAAAACATCAAAAGAGAGGGGCTACGCCCCTAAAGGGGGCGTCAAAGGGGCGGCCAAATAGGGGGGAGGAACGTACGACGGTTGCTACGCAATCGTCCTTCGCACACCCCTTCATCCAGAAGGGGCGCATTGCCAAATCAAAGTATTATAATTGCACCCGGAAGGCAAAAGCTTGGGCCTTTGCAGTTTGCCCTATGCTTACTACTCCTGTCAAATAATTGATCAAACATATAATGTAATTCTACATTTAATTAAATCAAACATTTTTATTCAATTGAAAGACTCGAATTTAAAGATTTTAATACAATCCTTTAACTCTTACATTTCTCTTTAAATAAAACTTTCTTCAAAAGTTCTTAAATGTCTTTTGTATCAGTTATGGCGTTATTTTGCAATAAATTTATTCATAACTAAACTTACTGGGCAGGATAGAATGATTAATTCTACATTTAATTAGTATATAGTTATATATTAATACATATAATATCTATCTCTGATAGATATATATATAATATCTATATATATATAATATATAATAATATTATTACTATATATATCAATAGATATATAATATAATTAACATACTCAGTGGCGGCTTTCAGGGTAGGCAGAAGTACAAGGACACGCCTTACTTGACCTAATAGTGAACCCAAAAAACATATTAAAAAAATTCAACATTCAGCAATATATACTCCACTAAATATATAATTACTATATATATATAATTATATATATACTAATATATATATATTCTATATATATATATTAATATTATACTCTAGTTTTGATAATACTTATATATATTATTTATATATTATAAAAAAATAAAATATATTATAATATATATATTACTATATATATATATATTAATATATTATATGGTAAAAGATTGAACATCTATTCGTCGAAATATATCGAAATATATCGAAATATATCGAATATATCGAAAGTATTGGATATATCGATATTATTCGAATATATATATATTATATATACTATATATCCTATATATATATATATTCTAGCAATATTACACTTTTACTAGATATATATATATTATTATATATAATATACATATATTAATATATATATATATATATATATTTATATACTAATAATATATATATATATATTATAATATTATATATATTATTATAATAATATTATATATAGTATATATATATATTTATATTTAGATAATCTGTGTCTACCCTACACCAAACTTTATCCTAAACTAGACTTAAAAGCCGTACAGTGACCTAAACCTAGATTTAATCGTCGATTGCCAAAGCGGAACCTAACTAGATTTAATCGTCGCTTGCCCAAAACGCGAGACCTAAGGTCTAGATATTATTGTGACATTGCCGAACATGGTAAACCTAACCTAAGATGAATTTGCTTCTAGTAAAAAATTATATATATATATATATATATATATATAATATATATATATATATAATATATATAATATATATATATTATATATATATATATTATAATTACTCACTATTTAAAGGTCAAATTAACATCTCATCGCATAGCTTTCCAAAAAAACTGCAAAAAATGTCTTGTAAGCTTCAAAAATATGTTTACTAATTACCAACAGAAAGCTAAAATGTAAGAATTGATTAATTGTTGAACACTACATTGAAACTAGCTCATAATAAATTACATATTTAACAATCGCAGTAAGTAATTCCAACAAAAGCTCAAGATGTAGCATATCCAATAGCGAACTTGAAGTTTACTTCAATGTTTTATAATTTTTACACAGTTGCCTCATTTTTCCTGCTTTTAAATTTCTTTATCTGCCCTAAATCTTTCCTAGAGAAAATACTTTCAAAATTTACATTACCGTTCAAACATCTACTTTTAAAAGTAGAAATTTGAATTTTCACCAGTATTAGATATACGCCAAAATTAAATATGGAATAGATCATATAAATTCAATTTCAAAAATCCTGTAAAAACGCTATGTAAAATCGATATCAATTAAAAATGATCAACAAGTATCATCAAATCTCATCTTTAACTTACGAAGAAAATCACATCTACACTATACGGATTATAGAAACGAACTGGAAAAAGATGGCGTCTATTGAATTGAATAGCTTAATAGATATCTGCATGGGGATCGCCAATATATATTTATCGATATATCGGTTTTGGACTCTAAAAAGTTTGCGCTCAGACGAAATGCTCTAAGGTTAAGAATATACATATATTATACTATAATATATATAATATAATATATATATATATATAATATATATATATATTATATATATATATATATTATATATATATATTAAATTATATATATATAATATATATTATATATATATATATTATATATATATATATAGCTATAGGCAGAATAATTCTTTCCGCTTTTAACAACACAATTAGTTTAGCTTTCCAAAAAAGAAAAGAAAACGAAAAAGAAAAAGGAGCGATATAAAATGTTTACTCTCAAGGGACGCTAGTTAAGAAAGTCCGAATTTTGAAACCTAAGCAAATTTCCTTATTTTTATATGATCTTAAAAAATTAATTTGTACTTATAATTGAAGATTTAATCATAGCATTTATTATACAATATTTAGTTATAAAATATTTGTCATGATATAATGTCCCTTTTTGTATAAAAGTTAATAGTATTGTACTGTTTAAGAAAGTTTAGATATGCTAATATCAAAATGAGTCAAGCTATTCCGATTTATTTTGTAATAACAAGAGCATTTATTATATCTTGTATTTAAGGTATTTTCTATGACAATATGTTGATAAATTATGAAATTTATATTGTAATATATGCTTTTACAGCATTTTTGTATAGTATTCTACGAAAATTATCGTTTATCTACTATTTAACTTTAAGTATTTAGACCTGTGTTATAAACGCATTTCGTGGTTCTTTTTAGAGGCCAAGATCACCTCTGAAATACTATGCATTTTTTTAAAGACATGAAATAAAGCTTTTCAATAATATTTTGCTTGCAGTGTTTTATTATATAAGTTTGTTTTTATATAGACTTTCTTTTTATTTAAAAAATTATTGCTTCGAATGTATAATACTCTATTTTGAAAAATACTTATAAAAATTAAATGTTATCCTAAAATTCCATCACTTCTGACGTAGTTGTATTTTATTTGGAGAGAAAAATTCTGTTCGCTTTTAAAGTTTCTTTTTTTTAAGTATTTTCCCATTTATGTAATAAAATCAATGGTAAAATACTTAATATAATATTATGTTTATGTTACTAATTGCAAGATAAATATTATTTAAATAGTTTTTATTGGACCAAAAAATTTGTAATTTTACGTACAGAAAAATTTGGTTTCGATAAAAAAAATCGCATGTTACGCAGGGAATATATAATAAGTTGAAATATAATGTATTTAAAATGATAACAGGGGCCATGTGGGTGCGAATTTTCAGTAAAATATAATTTGTGTAGTTTCAATTATTCTATCCCGTCACAAGATTTTTCAATTTACCTACAAACGAGAGAGAAGATCTAAAATCTACCAAGATAACAAAATACCACGACAGAGAAGCAGAAAGAAACAAGCAACAGAAAGAATAGAGAACTCTACCCGTCTACAACTACACAGGACTTTGCCTGTACGGAGCACAGGCACCACAGAAACGAAAGAGGCTTTATATCCGCTCCAGCCCCCGGCTCACCCCTCTTGGTTCTGCAAAGAAGCCGAGCCTTCAATAAAGCCATACAAAGGAGGCTCTCCAGCTCTGGCTCACACCCCTCTGGCTTACAAAGAAAGCTTGAAGCTTCCTGCTGTACGAACGAGGCGGTTTTTCCGCCTACAATGAAGGAACGAAGGCTCTTCCGCCATCGCATTGAGGAGGCCAAGACTATTTCCAGCCTGCAAGCAGGCCGAGCTCTTCCGCCTGCAAACCCAGGGACCTACAACATCAGTTTGACGAAACTCACTTGAAAGAGTCGGCAGAGTAAAGAACATAAATCATTCCAACTACTCTTCTCATTTTATATTTATAATATCATATATATATTATATTATATATATATATATAATAAATATATATATATATTATATATATATATAAATATTATATATATATATATAATATATATATATCAATTAATATACTCTGTCCCAAAAGTAAGTTGCTTGAAATATACCATGAAAGACTGAGTAATGTAGCTCCTCCGTGACGTATACGAATGGGTAGCTAGACTACCTAGAGCTACATATCCTACCAGATTTTAAAGGTCAGTATTACACTACATCTGTTCATGTTTGGGCGTGTGTGTTCTAACCATCTTCTAGGTGTTTTGCACTAACAATACTTTTGTTATGGGGGTGTTTATCTATCAATACGTTATTGCGAATGCAGGTAAATACTTGAAACGGCACGCATCAAATTCTGTGTGAACGTACAAGCTCTATGTCACTGCAGGGACAGTTGATTATTTAAACGAAAGCTTATTATGGATGCACTCTTGTCGAGAACTAAATGGCTTTTAAGTGGGCACAAAGCCTTTCAAGAGGGGCGAGAAAAATGTTGAAGACAACCCTCGTGTGGACACCATTCTCGTCAAACAAACTATGGAAAATGTGGAAGTTGGTTAGCAGCTCTGATGGAGGAGACGCCTGTTCAGGGTCAGAGTGATATGAAGAAGAAATTGGTTTGGATAAAAAATGCGTTCATAAAATTTTAACGACCAATTGCACATCGCGGAAATTGTGCAAAACTAGTGCACGAAAGACTTGGTCCAGTTGAGCAGAAAGACGAACAAGGTCAAATTTGTCAAGATTTTACTTGAAACGACTCGTAATTCTTGGATAAAGTCAATATACACAGGCGAATGAAATTCATGGAACTTTCTGAAGTACCGATCCTTGAAGCCAAACTTCAAAGTGAGGAATGGCACACAAAAAATCCTCCTCGTCCGA
>JABUQX010076894.1:0-7500 GCA_015478945.1 Trachelipus rathkii | reverse complement strand
TTATAGTATATTACAAGTTGTTAGATGCAATATAAAGTTAGTCTTTTTCAAGATTATAGGCACTGATGGTAACACATTGAGACAGCGGCCTCTTCCCGTCCGCGTCCGCAGGTGAGCCCCACCGCGAAACCGCCGCATGCTCCGCACGCACATTACCGCGGCAGCGCCCGCAGGCGGCCATTTCCGCGCGTGAGCAGCCGCCAGGTGTCTGGCAGATTCAGCCGCGCGACGAAAAATATGATATCAATGTAAACTATTCAAATAATTTCTTTTACTATGAATCATTCATTTTTACTACAATTGTACGAAATTTTATTAAAAACATATACTTTACATACCTTAAAGCAGTAAATCAGTAAATCAATAGAGGTGTTACCTAGCACCAAAGGGATTAGTATGCTTTTGTTTTACTGTTTTAACTCATATGCTTTACTGTTTTTAACTCATATATTTATTACATGCAGCAGTAACAGTAACAATAGAGGTAAAGCACTAATACTCAGGTACAGTATGCTTTTTGTTTTACTGTTTTATTGCTTTTAACTTATAAGTGCGTTACGCTTAACTCATATAGCTTATTAACAGTGGAGACCTGGGGCGTAAATCGTCAATAGAGGTGTTACCTAACACTAAAGGGTATTTGTTCTCGTTTTACATATGCTTTTTACCAGCTTAATTCATATATATTATTAACATACCCAGCAGTAAATATCAATAGAGGTTGTCGGGATAGCACTTTGCTCTTACTGATTTTACTGCTTTAAATCATATGCTTTACTGCTTTAACTCATATATTTATTAACATTATGTTTTCTTTTATATTTTTTATTTATTATTATTTTATTATTTTATTATTTTTATTATTATTTTTATTTTTATTTTTGTTTTAATACTTTTTATTTATTATTATTTTTATTATTATTATTTTATTATTTTTTTATTATTATATTTATTTCTATTTTTATTTTTGTTTTAATACTTTTTATTTAAAAATTGTAATGTAAGAAAAACACACGCAGTGTCTGTTATATAAACATTTTATTTTAATAAAATTGTACGAAATTTTATTAAAAACATATACTTTACTGCTTTACAGCTTTAATTAATCTCATTATTCATTATTCACTTGACGAGTATGGATGTGGAGAAATTTACATTCCGAAGTCCGGCTACATGTCTTGTAGCTGGGCCGACAGGCTGTGGTAAAACCTTTCTATTATTAAATATTTTAAAGGAAATGGAGATTTTTGAGCAAGCCCCTGTAAAAATAATATGGTGTTATAATGTTTATCAGGAAAAATTTAAGGAATATAAAGATGTGATTCAATTTCATGAAGGCATATACGATATTAGATCGTTGGATAATATACATGGCCATAAAATTATTGTATTAGATGCACAAATTGAATTTGGAAATAGCAGAAGCGTTCACAGTTTATTCTCACCATCTAAATATCTCGGTGTTTTTCATAACACAGAATATTTTTTCATCAGCAAGATATGCGAAGTGTTCTTAAACACCAGTATTTGTTGTTTGGGCAGAGAATAGAGCACACGTGAGCTCAAATTAATGTATTGCAACTCAAGCTTCCTTCAAAGGAAAGAGCTCTTAAAAGTTTATAAAAGAGGCTACTGATCCCCGTTTGTTATTTGTGAACTTCACCCAAAAAACACGTACAGAGTGTTACTCCGTACCAATATTCTACCCTATGAGATAGAAACTGTATACATACCTGAATAATGAGTGCTCTAGTTGCAAAGTATTTACCTCTTATAAAAAAAATTAAAAAGCTGAAACCAGCTGAAAAACGTAAACTAATTAGCGAGGATGAGAAATTCATCCAGTGTGTATGTGAAGTCTGTTTAAATCTTATAAAAGGAAATGTTCCTTTAAACAGACCTCAGAAGGTAAAGCTACGTCGTTATAGAAACAACATTAAAAAACTCTCCCTCAACTCCCTCTCTCCCACGCAGTGGTGGATGTAGATGCAAGTCTTTAAGATCTATCAATTTTTGTATGGCATCTTGGTATAAGATACGCTTCTCATGGATGTTAATGTCTGAATTTAATATCCTGTACACTTCTTTCTCGTAATTGGCTATCTGTTCAACTTTAGGATCATATAAGCTGGGAGGTAGAGGCTGCTGAAAAGATAATGAGTCGTTCACAATATAAGGATTCTGTTGGTGCAACTGTTGTTGTTGAAGTGAAAGAGGTTGTAATGCCAATGCATTGTGTGGTAATATCTGCATATATTGAGGTTGTGAATGATGAAACTGTGACTGTGGATTTTGCACAGTGCGTGGTAATAACTGTTCATATAGAGGTTGTGAATGCTGAATCTGAGGAACTGAATTCTGTACAGATGCTGTATTATTATACTTCATTTTCTCATACTCATTATATGGAAGTACAGCAACCTTCTTCATCATGGGGACAACCACTTAGTTATCAGTGGAGCTATAACGGAGAAGAGTAATGGAAGGAATACTCCTCCTCCTCTCTGTAGTAACTTCTTTTTATTTTTCAGATTTTTTATGTTGAGGGAGAGTTTTTAATGATGTTTCTATAACGACGTAGCTTTACCTTCTGAGGTCTGTTTAAAGTAACATTTCTTTTATAAGATTTAAACAGACTTCACATACACACTGGATTAATTTCTCATCCTCTACGTTTTTCAGCTGTTTTCAGCTTTTTAATTTTTTTATAAGAGGTAAATACTTTTAAACTAGAGCACTCATTATTCAGGTATGTACAGTTTCTATCTCATAGGGTAGAATGTTGGTGCGGGCAGCACTCTGTACGTGTTTTTTGGGTGAAGTTCACACATCAAATAACCGTAGGGATTGAAGTAACCTCTTTATATACTTTTAAGAACTCTTTGCATAGGAAACATTTGAGTTGCCAATACATTAATTTGACTCATGTCTCTTCTCTTCTGCCCAAACAACAGTATATACTGTGTGTTTAAAGAAACACTTCGCATATGCTTGCTTTGATGAAAAATATTCTGTGTTATGAAAAACACCGAGATATTTAGATGGTGAGAATAAATTGTGAACGCTTCTGCTATTTCCAAATTCAATTTGTGCATTAAATCATCTAATACAATAATTTTGTGGCCATGTATATTATCCCAACGATCTAATATCATATATGCCTTCATGAAATTGAATAACATCTTTATATTCCTTAAATTTTTCCTGATAAACATTATAACACCATATTATTTTTACAGGGGCTTGCTCAAAAATCTCCATTTCCTTTAAAATATTTAATAATAGAAAGGTTTTACCACAGCCTGTCGGCCCAGCTACAAGACATGTAGCCGGACTTCGGAACGTAAATTTCTCCACATCCATCTCGTCAAGTGAATAATGAATAATGAGATTAATTAAAGCTGTAAAGCAGTAAAGTATACGTTTTTTAATAAAATTTCGTACAATTTTATTAAAAATAAAATGTTTATATAACAGACATTCTGGGTTTTTACATTACAATTTTTAAAATAAAAAGTATTAAAAAAAAAATAAAAATAGAAATAAATATATAATAAAATAATAAAAAATAATAATAAAAATAATAATAAATAAAAAGTATTAAAACAAAATAAAAATAAAAATAATAAAAATAATAAAATAATAAAATAATAATAATAAATAAAAATATAAAGAAAAATAAACTTGTTAATCAATATATGAGTTAAAGCAGTAAAGATATGAGTTAAAGCAGTAAATCAGTAAAACAAAAGCATACTAATCCTCGGAAAGTGTGGGTAACACCTCTATTATTTACTGATTTACGCTTTAAGGTATGTAAGCCGTTAATATGTGAAAACAGAGCTAAAGCAGTAAAGCATGCATGAGTTAAAGCAGTAAAACAGTAAAACAAAAGCATACTAATCCCTTCTTGGTGTTTGGTTTGACTTATTGATTTACTGATTTACTATGTTTTTAAGGTATGTAATGCTAATAAATATATGAGTTAAAAGCAGTAAAGCAGTATAGTTAAAGCAGTAAAAACAGTAAAACAAAGCATACTAATCCCTTTGGTGTTAGGTAACACCTCTATTGATTTTTACTGATTTACTGCTTTAAGGTATGTAAAAGTATGGTGCTTTAATAAAATTTCGTAATAATGAAGTAAAATGAATGACTCATTGTATATTTGAAAAGAAATTCTTTTGAATAGTTTACATTGATATCATATTTTCGTTCGCGCGGTAATATTGCATCTGCGGACGCACGGCGGCGGGCGGGTACGCGGTAATATTGCGCCTGCGGGCGCACGCGCGGGCGGGTACGCGGAAAGGCTCACCTGCGGACGTGGACTCGGAAACGTTTGCTGCCATCGTCCCAAATGTAACTCTTAGATATATATTCTGTCGCCATATGCCAAAAAGACTAACTCATAGTATGAAGCAAACTAGCAACTTGTAATATACACTAATCGATTCTCCTCATACCTTATAACCCAGGGGTAGACAATACTAGGGCTATTCTAGGCTCAGGAGGCTAGAAAAGGCTTGAAAGTGGCACTCAGTTGGCACTACGTGGCACACTCAGTTGGCACTATGTGACACTCACTTGGCACTATGTGGCACTCACTTGGCACTAATTGGCACTCAATTGGCACTCACACTCATTGGCACTGGCACCTGAGCCCTGGCACTCCATCTAATACTACAGGAACACTCAATAGAACACCACTAGATGGCACCTACGGTGCTTGGGGAACCATCAAATGTACTGAACCATCAATGCTGAGTCATCAAAGATGGCATCATGGTTGGGAGCCATCAAAGATGAACCGGCAAAGATGACGTCATAGTTGAGCCATCAAAGATGAACCGGCAAAGATGACGTCATCAAAGTTGAGCCATCAAGGTTGTAGGGGCACGTGTAGGCTAGGCTAATGCTGGCTTCATCGTGCCTGAGAGCGTGTGTGTATGTGTGTGTATGTGTGTGTGTATATAAGTAAACGGGTGCGCAATATATATATATATATATATATATATATATATATATAGAAAGATATATATAATATATATATATATAGAATTTGTATCTCTATATATATATTTCTTTTAAAAATATATGTGTGATATATATATATATATATATATATATATATATATATATATATATATATATATATATATATATATATATACGTACCACGTGGGTGTGTGTGTGTGTGTGTGTGTGTGTGTGTGTGTGTGTGTGTGTGTAGGGGTAGGTGTGACCGCGGATGGAAATAAGTTAGGACAGATCCAAACAGGTCAGGTACCTACATGACCTCATGTTAGCTCAGTTACCTACCAAAGGCAAGGTGGCAGGTACCTGGATGAGCTCAAGATAATCTCTACTAAGACCTCCACTGACCTTTAAGAATGGTCAATTTCAACCCGAGCTCAAGATAATCCCTACTAATCCCTCACTCACCTTTAAGAATGGTCAATTTCAGCCCTTGATACGCTATCAAGGCCGAAATATCAAGGCCAAAACCGAAATATCAAGGCCAAAACATCAAAAAAGGGGCTAAGCCCCTAAAGGGGGTCAAAAATAGGGGCGAGATATTGCAATGACGGTTGCTTCTGCAACCGCTTCCATAGCTCCTTCTACGATAAGGTCAAGAAGGGGCGTCAAAAAAGCTACAAGGCCAAAAAAGGTCAAGGCCAAAAAGGTCAAGGCCAAAAAAGGTCAGGGGCAGGTAAAAAGGGTGCGCCAAAAAATTTGTTCAAAAAAATTTAATGCCCAAATATTAGGGTGGGGTAAAAGAGGCCTAGGGGTAAAAAGGTCAGGTGGGGTAAAAGAGGACACGACCAATAAGCCCTTGTTACTACTCACATATACACTGGCTTCCTCCGGCAGCATTTTAACATTAAGTCTTCCCACCCTATTTTTTATTTTAACACATACGTAGAGCTTTCACTGCTAAATGTTATGTTGTGGTCTTGGAGAGCATACTTTCCATTCCCTACCTACCACAATTATATATATATATATATATATATAT
Source organism: Trachelipus rathkii (assembly GCA_015478945.1). Taxonomy (NCBI): domain Eukaryota; kingdom Metazoa; phylum Arthropoda; class Malacostraca; order Isopoda; family Trachelipodidae; genus Trachelipus; species Trachelipus rathkii. Next base: position 1,481 of record JABUQX010076894.1, on the reverse strand, counting down.
ATATATATATATATATATATATAGGTATATATATATATATATATATATATATATAGGAGATATATATATATATATATTATTATTATATAGTATATATATATATATATGTTATATATATATATATATATATATATATATATATTATTATTATATATATATATATATATATATATATATTATATATATATATATATGCATATATATATATAGATATATATATATATATATATATATATATATATATATATATATATATATATATATATATATATATATGCAGGTATATATATATATATATATTATATATATATATATATATATATATATATATATATATATATATATATATATATATATATATATATATATATATATATATATATATATTTCCCGTTTGTATTTTATATTTATCAACGACTTTTATAAAGGTCTTTTGCACATGTGTGCTTGAATGCCTAGAAAGAATCGCAATTTGCAGATTCTTTGCCACGATTATCAATTCAATTGTTGCCAATTACTACAATATCGTGTGTTGAAAGTCACGTTTCACAATAAAAGTTTAATCACAATAAAATTATTTAAATTTATCCTTAAACTTCACAATACAAAATAAATATTGCAAATAGTTTTATATTCCTTTTCTTAATATAAAGTAAAAATGTTTATTCATAGAAATTTCTTAAGATTACAAATAAATTTTTAGTTCAAATATTGCACTTATAAAATAATGTTAATGCCACTTTCAATGTTTAAATAAATGATAAATATTTTAAAAGAATATATGATCCACTGAACCGTTTGGTCAGCTTTAAGATGCTGTACAAGCACGATGAGCTAAAATAAGTTTTTTGAATAAAATAATTAAGATGATTCTTAGTACGTAAGAATATCTTTACACGATATGGATGAAACTCAATACTTACAGTTTCAGGAATAAAGTTTCACTTGTAGTACGTACAAGGTGAGTTGATAGAAGATTTCAAATGCTTATAATATCACAGTTTATAAGAACACTTAGTCTTTTGTAGACTTTTACTTTGATTGCAAAAGTGCATCTCTTCACAACGAGTGCTGTTTAGCGACCCTGTTCAATGAGTGCAGTTTAAATACTTTGAGTCCTGAGTTTAACTCTTCACAATGAATTAATTATAGCATTTTACACAGCGAGTGCGGTTTCACAACTCTTCACCTTAAGTACAGTTTCAAGACTGGTCACAGCGAGAGCAGTTTAGCAACTGAACAAAAATATTATCATTAAATATTAATTAAAATATTTTTAATAAAATTACTGCGCAATAACAAATTGCATAGCAACAGTGAGAGTAGTAGGAGAGGGATTTTGGAGGCCCAAAGTGACCGCGACCTTTTTGACCTTTCACTGAACGCTAATCACTTCCGTAGCGGCGCACGAAAACGAAAGCGTTTGCCGTGATAAATGCGAAAACGGCAAACACCCAAACGTGAAAATGAACGAGCGCAAC
>JABUQX010076893.1:82500-84924 GCA_015478945.1 Trachelipus rathkii | reverse complement strand
ATATATATATTATTTTTATATATATTAAATTATATATAGTACCGCCAAAAGTTAGTTTACGAATTGTGTAAAGATATGATTCCCGGTTTATAACGTGTTATATTAAACCCCCAATATTGAGAGATTACTATAAAACCGAACTCGTTGATTTCAGCCAATATAAAAAAATCTCAACTAAACTTTATAAAGAAATTGTTACAAAATTTAGTAATTCCCAAAACCTTAATACCTCCAATCGATAAAAAAAAATTTCTCAATCTGTTCCCAGAATTATATAAAGCCATTCCTAAATTAAACATTTCCCAAAAAATATAAAAGCAGAATTCATCATGTTTTAGAAAATTAATTATTTATTCAAAAAAATTCACAAGTCCACATGGTGACAATTTTCATCCGACTTAAATAAACATACACTTCACGCAATTTACAGAGCAGTTACACACGTATTAAAAAAACAAATAACTTATAAACAAAACAGAAAACCTTAACATAAATTCCACCTGAATTTTCAAACTAGTTACTGGTGCACCTCTTCATCCCCCTCAACATAAATAACCTGTCAAAACTATACATTGAATTTCATGAACAACCCTACTTGGCACGGTTATCTTTGCACTGGAAAAAGGAGAAATTATCTTCAATTCGTTTCAGCAATTCTTTGATTACTGGGATAAAACAAATAGAAATAAACAACCTTTACTTTGAAATCATGAAAGGATTCCTCCTCAATAGTTTAATCTTCCAATAATAAAAAAGAAAAACTCCCCGCTCTATTTTACACTGCCCTCAGCACCCTACAAAAAAATCAAAACATCATCATAACCAGAAGTGATAAAGGTAATAATATTGTTATACTAAACACTCACGACTACATAAACAAATGACAAACCCTACTCCAAGATCCCAATACCTACACCCCCCTCACAAAAAATCCACAAAAAAATTCCTTCGACACTTTTAATAGTAACTTAAAAAAGATCACTAAAGACTACCCCGATATTCACAATAACAACAAAGCCCAAATGACACGCATTTCAAAATTCTATGGCATCCCCAAACTTCATAAACAAAACCACCCCCTACGCCCCATAATTTCCAACACAATCCCACAAAGCAGCAGGAATACCGTTAAACTATTCAGCCTATGGATATCTAATACGATTAAAATCCCTAATTGGTAAATATACCGCCGCACATATAAAACACCCCGATTACAAACAAAAAAAACCCAATCAACTTAACCCCATCACCATCAATATTTAAAACTTCGACGTAATTCCACTTTTCACCCTCCGTCTTTGCGACACACTTTACAACTCCTTTGAACATTATTACCACCAATAACATAATTATTCTCTCTTACTTCTTCAGTTTATCAAAAACGTCATCTTCCAAGACGCAAAGCTAGAATTCATTCAACTCATCGATCAATAATCAAACAAAACCTCGGTTCGACGATGTTCACCCTTTCTCCAACGGCTCGCAAATAATATTATACTATAATATATATATATATATTATATATATATATATATATATAATATATATATATATAATATATATATATATATATAATATATATATATATTATATATATATATATATATATATATAAATAAAATAAAAATATATATAATACTAGATATATAGTATATTCTATATATTCAGTTTATTATATAATATATATATATATATTATATATATATATATAAACTTACTATATATATATATATATATATAGTATTTTTTAATTATAGAATATATATATATATATATATATATATAATATATGAAACTTTTAGGAAATTTAATTACTCAACCACTACTCCCCCAACGGAACACTGGCTAGCTACGTTGACGACGTTCTTTCCATACCCAAACAAATGAATTTCAAAAATGATACTCAAACTTTTATTAAACCACTTGCACCCCTCATTAGTTTCACCCATGACTTTCAGAAATAAAGACACCCTTCCGTTTCTCGACATATTATTAACCTGGTATAACTCAAACCACATAACATTTTCAGTTCCAAACTAGCCTACATACACTGGTACTCAACTCATCCCAATCGTAATTCGTAAAACAAGCCACTCGTGGGTGAGTTGTGCCCTTTACATTAGGCCCTGCGTATTGGCTCCACCCACCATTTTGACTCCCGAACAAATATCTATTTTTAACAATTGACAAAGCTTAAACATAATCCTCCCCAATTTCTAAAACAAATCCTATAAAGAAACCTAACAATAAATTTCTTACCCCCCAACACCACAACTACGAACACAAAACCTTCTTCCTTACCCTATTCCGAAAAACAAAAACATCAAACAATATTTCCCCAGTTCAGAACATTCACCAAATAACACTTTCACCCTAAAACATTCCTACAAAATCCCATGCCAATTCACGACTGCCCTTCATATT
>JABUQX010076893.1:72500-75000 GCA_015478945.1 Trachelipus rathkii | reverse complement strand
TTTTTCTCCCCGCCTCCGACTTGTCCCGCCGCCGCCTTCGCGCACCGTGTCCCGCTTTCCCGCCTCGTTTCGTCTTTCGTTCGCGTTGTCATTGAGGAGATGGGGGTTTTACTACTCCTTACTCCCCCCTCTCTTAGTTCACCCCCCATTCTTGTGATAATAAAAAAATTGACGGGATGGATTCGAATCCCGTCCTTTCGGCTGCTTCATCACGGTGATCGCCAGGTAAGTATATGACTTATCTGACCGTGCTAAAGCGGCCTTCCAGTCCTAATCTGACATTATGTTTATATAGAAATTTGAGTTCAAATGTGTATTAAAATATGAAATAAATGAATAAAAATTTTCATTCCCATACATGCTTTGAGAGTTTCAAGGTGGAGTAGTCTAATGAGGTTTGCGGTTAAAAGGGCTTAAATCGGAGAAAAGTTAATCCCTTTCAGTTCACGGTTAATTACCTTTCTCCGATATTCTGACCGATAAGATTAAGCCCAGGGCTATGAAAGAAAGATAGTTTTCTTGACAAATTAAAACTCTATTATATATATATATATATATAAAATAAAATTATATATATATATATATATATATATATATATATATATATATATATATATATATATATATATATATATATATATATATATATATATATATATATATATATATTACTGCCATGTGTTATTATATATATTATATATATATATTATATATATTTATAACTATTTTATATATATATTATATAATATATATATAATATATATATATATATATATATTTATTATTATTTTTTATTATATTATATTATTATTATTATTATTATTATTATTAATTTTATTATATTAATTATATTATTATATTTATATATTATTATTAATTATGTTTTAATCACAAAGTTACGAAAGTGTTTTAAATCTGTTCTTCTTCTTCGATCCATTTTCCTTGTGCATCGGATTCAATGCTTCTTCTCCATCATCACAAAATCAACAGCAAAAACAACATAAACAGCAACAACAATAACAACAACAACAAACAACAACAAACCAACGACAAACAACAACAACAACAGACACTGCCATGACAACAAGACAAACAGAACAACATGAAAGCAACTATCACCCTCCCAAAAAGCTATGAAAGTGTTTGGACCAGAGTCACATAGGCATTATTGCATCGATGCATCGATCCATCGAAGCAGTATTGCAACACACACACACACACATCAACACACACACACACACACACAACTACACCACACACACAACACACACACACACACACACAAACTATTATACTGTTATTATTATTATTATTATTAGTGTATTATTATTATTATTATTATTATTATTATATTATTATTATTATTATTATTATATTATATTATATTTACTGTTATCATTATTATTTATAAGTTGAAAACGCACGTCGTAAATAGAATCAAATATTATTATTTTACTCTACGCAAGATCGTAAAAACATACGTCTGTGCTTACTTGCGATTGGCTCGAGGTAAACCCTATCTCAATTTACCCGCCACTTGCGTTGGTCAAGAATTTATAAATGGTTCCCTTTGATGTGGTGGACTCAGCCTTTTCTCTATACCTCTACATTGTGGTTTGTGAGAATTAGTATACGATCCCTTGTGAGTCTAATCTCGTTTCAAACTATAGTCGCTCTAGCTGTTGAGCTGTGAAGAAGTTCTCTACCCTATCTTAAAAGTGTACCGCTTCCAGAAAGAACACAATATGATTCGTCTTAATAGGTATACCTCTGTACAAGACATCATTCAGTGGGAAGTTAAGATACCTGGTTGCGGAGTTGCTTTCTTATATAAAAGAAACCCGAATGGAACTGAATTCTTCACGTGTGTTAGTAATTCATCATATTACAACACACGGCGTGTTTACATGAGTCCCCGATGAATTACTGTGTATATGTAAACACATCGAGACCTGGCTTACTGATTACTGGAACCCTAAGATGCGCTTTGAAACTACTCGAAAACATTATCAGCCAGAGCAAAGAGAAAGGAAAAACAGCTTACTCTAACCTTCTCTAAACATGCGAACACCATCGGCGTGGAAGTTAGACTATGGGAAAGGACTAGTGGTTTAGAAGCATTTGAACGTACTTCACATGGATTCTTCATCTCAGGAATACAGCGGTTGAAGTGTATGTCAGAGGTAGGCGGAAGGGTGCTAGGTCATATGAAGAGGGTGAGTTTGTTATCTAATTAAATAATAGGATTCCATTATATGTTATACCAGGAATACTACGCATTCAAGAAAATGATGGTTGATGATTCTGATACTGTTATTAAACGATTCCTAGACACTATCGATGTGCAGAAATTCATACATCTACTTAGAAAACGATGGGCGGAAAGCATCTATGCTGCCGATCCAGAGGCCAAACATACTATGATATCTGAGAGGGAGCTTTTTACATATGTGCTTTCGGACGGCATCGGTGAGACACATAGTTACATGATAGACAACGA
>JABUQX010076893.1:60000-65000 GCA_015478945.1 Trachelipus rathkii | reverse complement strand
TGATGTATGATATGCTGTGGATATTGTATATTATGCTGTTATAATAAAGCATTGAAACTGGGACATTCTTTTACGGACACCCGGTATTGAGTATTAATTAATAAGGTATTTACGCTTTGGAAGTATTCTTCGGCAAGCGGCAAAAGCATCTGCTATAGGTCAAAGCCTAATTAATTTGTCTGATAAGCTTAATATCATTATTAATATTGTTAGGGATATTATTATAATAAAAGAAAATTAACAATAATTATTACTATTCCTACATATTGTGAAGACGGTTAACGTTAACGATTAACGTTAACTTCCGCTACATTCTTTACCGATAAACGCTTTAATGATTAACGTCGTTAATATTTTTTGTTAACGATTAAAAATTAACGACGTTAACTTTCTCATTGCCCACCTTTGTAATATATATATATATATATATATATATATATATATATATATATATATATATATATATATATATATATATATATATATATATATATATATATATATATATATATATATATATATATATATATATACACCCAGCATATTTGAGAAATGTTCAAAATGAAAATGAATCAATACCTTGAGTTTCTTGTTTCAGAGAAACTAGTTTAAAAAACTAATTCTAGTTAGTCTAGCAATCTTCAAAAAAGGTGAACAACAAATATTAGACTTGGAACTTTTGCTTCGTGCTTTTAGAAATCTTTTTTAATTCAGTCATGAAATAATTATTTAACTCAAATGAGAAGGAATATAGTGACCTACTTCGCTTACTTGGATCTGGTGACATCTGATCCCATATATATATATATATATATATATATATATATATATATATATATATATATATATATATATATATATATATATATATATATATATATATATATATATATATATATATATATATATATATATATATATGTATATATATATATATATATATATATATATATATATATATATATATATATATATAATATATATATATATATATATATATATAATATATATATATATATATATCATATATAATATAATATATATATATATATATGTTGCTTAATTTCAATGTTTTTTACGATGACGTCTTCTAATAATCTTTTAAATTTTATTTCCAAAATGGTTCCGGTATATACATATATATATTATATATATATATATATATATATATATATATATATATATATATATATATATATATATTATATATATATATATATATATATATATATATATATATATATATATATATATATATATATATATATATATTTATATTATATATATATATATATATATATATATATATATATATATATATATATATATATATATATATATATATATATATATATATATATAGAATTATATATTATAATATATATATATATATATATATATATATATATATCATGATAGTGATTCTGCCAATATTCTCATCTATATGCGGAGCATTAGTAACGTTTTTAAGATCCGCTAACTCATCTGCACTTGATCTTTCAAAGCTTGTGGTGTGAAAATGATCGAGGAAAAAAAAAAATGATAGAGAATAGGGAAATTGGATGCTATTATTAAAAGGAAAAAGAAGTTTTTGCAAGAGAAATGTCTTCTAATTGTTAGGCAACTTGGGAGGAATTCAAGGTAACGCAAAATGAGGGTAAATTGAAAGTGAAAGAGATGAACTCACGAACATACCTATCATACAGCTTACTTATAAGTACCTCGCAATGTCGTTTACAAGAGCAAGGAACCTATAAGTAAGCTTTATAAAAGATATGTTAGGCCAGTATTATAGTATTATGCACAAGTTTCGGACCTTTAGTTAAGAATATAATGTAGAGCAACAAGGATGATTTCTGGGTTTGAGGGTAAGAGCCATGAGAAGAGGCTGAAGGTGTTAGAAATGTTTTCTGTAGAAAGATGATCTCTGATCTCTTAGAGGGGACATGATACAAGTCTATAAAATATTTACATCTATGGATAATAGAGACCAATAAATTCTTTATAGTAGACCAAATACGGGGACCAAGGGACTCGATAAGAAAATTAAGAAGAAGGCAAGCCATCTTGATGTAAGAAAACATTTATTTAGTAAAAGGGTTGTTAATTTTTGGGATGGTTTGACCCAGGAGGCTGTTGAGTGTGACTCGCTTGCAACATTTTGGAAAAGAATGGATAGGTATATGGATGGTTTATGCATCATATAGTGTATCTTGTCTAAGCCAAATTGTCGGGTTTTTAGTTAGTTAGAAATTCACACTCAGTAGTTCCTTCGCTCGGCCTCTTCATGCGGGCTTCTGTCCGTATGGAGGGGTTACCATTCTGGAGCGGAGTGGCATAAAAAAAAAATAAATAAAACCGCATGTTGTAACTATGACAAACTTAGTAAAGCTTGTAGTATGATTAACATGTACCTTAGCTATAATTTTTGCTTTTGGTAGTCTAGTTTGTGTATACTAGGGAAGATATTGACAAGTCTTAGCGTGCTGTGTGGGTTTGGCATAAGCATATTGGGTGACTGGGCCTATTACTCTAGTTGACTGGGACAGTCTGGATGGGCGCATGTTACTTATTAATGTCCTTATATTTTCAATGTTTCAATGAAAAAGAGGGAGTAAGTTGTTACATGACACCGCTCGCACGCAGCGTGCATTTGGAGAGGTGCTTCAGCGAGTGATCTGCCATGCATGAACGGCAACCTGCTGTGCATCTACCCTATGATATTCTTTAATTTAAGTTTTCATTTAACTCAATAAATACCTAATGTAAAAATAATTTAACTACATGATAAAATAATTTTGAAAGTGAAAAAAATCTCATTTAAGACAGATAGTAAAAAGTACAGAAAATCGACTTTATGAAACTTCCCAAATTTTAGTTTAAAATAAATAATCTCTTATTGTTCTGATTATTTCCCTCGTATCATAAAAAATAGCATTTCTAAGTTCTTATCCAGTTTAGAAATATATATTATATATATATAATATATATATTATATATATATATATATTATATATATATATATTATATATATATATTAATATATATATATATATTATATATAATATATATATGGCATAATTGAGTTTGTATCAGTAGAAATCCGCAGTTCGTCGACCCACCTGAGTTCGTTTGAGGCAAGGCGATTGGAGTCACTATCTCTTCACTCATCTCTCTCCTCTTCTCTCTCTCTCTCTCTCTCTCTCTATATATATATATATATTATATAGATAAATATTATTTAATATTTTTTTCCAATATATATAATATATATTATTATATATATATATATATATTATAATATATTTAAATATAATATATTATATATATATTAATATTATATTATATATATTATGTAATGTACAAAATTAACTAACGAACACCCAAGAGTAGACCGCATAGATATCAAGTTTCGGGGCTCACGCCTCTAGGTGGCAGACGGGGACTTTCTCCCCACTGTCCATCATCGGCTCGGCCCCCCTAATGGGAAATACTTCCACTTCTTTAGGGGGTTTCGAGCCGATGGGGGGACAGTTCCCCGTCGTACACCTAGAGGCCGAAGAGACCCGACAACTGATATCTATGTGGTCTACTCTAGGGTGTTCGTTTAGTTATTAAATCATATAACGATTTGCATATATATATATATATATATATATTATATATTATATATATATATATATTATATATATATATATATATATATTAATTATATATAATATACCTATATATAGAGAGAGATGAGAGAAGAAAGAGATGATGAGAGAAGAGAAAGTATTCAATCGCTTCACGAACTCAGCGCGAGTCGACGAACGCGGCTTGAGTCAACATGCGGCTTTTAAGTTTTAAATTTTTTTTTTTTTACTTTTGATCAGAATCTACAAATATGCCATATATATATATATATATATATATATATAATATATATATATATATATATATATATATATATATATATATAATATATTATATATATATATATATATATATATATATATATATATATATATATATATATATATATATATATATATATATATATATATAATATATATATATATATATATATATATATATAATATATATATATATATATATATTTATATATTTAAATTTTTTATATATATAATATATATATAGGTGATAATTGGTTTAGAGCGAAGTTGTATGAGAAAAACAAAATAGATTTTTAGTATTATTTTATTTAAACAAAAATATACATTTTTATGTATTTAATTAGGAAAAATTATTTTCACTTTATAAAAATTTGATATAATTAATAAATATTTAATTGAATATTATTAGCAGAACGTACGTCTGGCATGGTACAATGGAACGGAGTCATATTTTCGGTAATAAATCAAAGCTAATAATTAATATAGGCTAGTGTCACGCTAGTGTTATTCGGAAACGTTAAATGTTAACATGTGTGTTAATTTATTTTAAAATATGTTATTGGATGATATATATTCAATATGTTCTGATGATAATGATCTCTTAGCCTTTCTACAGCACTTCAAGTTGTTACTAAGTGAATTAAAGTGTATTAATTGTAATATAAAATGTCAAATATATAAACGAAAGGTTTTTTTTTTTAAATGCAATAAATGCGGTAAAAGATATTGTTGTTCTCCAAAAGGCTCATTTCTACATCGCTCGCGTCTCAGCTATTGTACTGTATTAAAAATAATATATTTTTTTTTAAATGATGTAAATGCGACACAAGTTCGTTTCATGTTAGGCCTTACCGTGTGTTAACTACCTAACCTACCTAACCAAACTTAACCTACCTAACCTAACCTAACCTAACCAAACCTAACCTAACCATAACCTAACCTAACCGTAACCTAACTTAACCTAACTAACCACGTCTTCAGCAATAATAATAGTTAACTAACAAAATTAAAATGTCACACAATGCTAATATAAAAATGAATTGTTCTATGAAATAGAATTATAATATAAAATGAATTTGTTTATATGAAATAGAAGTAATAAAA
>JABUQX010076893.1:42500-47500 GCA_015478945.1 Trachelipus rathkii | reverse complement strand
AACACTTTCGACAGAAGACGAATGTTCGTCTTGATCTAGATTGTTCAGCTTATGTCGAATAAAAATTCATTTTAATTACGAATATTTTTCATTTGTTTTTGTTGGACCTAATTTACAAACGCCCTTTGTGGATGATATCTTTCTCTGGAAATAGTGTAGGACGCGGATGAAGATACTTACCGGATGTGATATATATATTACCAACACTTATTGCTCCGCACTTCAATTTTTTAAGGATGATTTTATAGAACAAAAATGCTTTTAACTTTTTTATTTTTTCAGCTTGAAGGAAAAAAAAAAAAAAAAAAAAAAAAAAAAAAAAAAAAAGGCTGTTAATTAAAGATTCAGAAAATTTTGAATTGGAATTGCTAATTACAGAGAACAGATCGGCGCAATTTAATTAGAAAGAACAATGGAGGAGAAGATTTAGGTTAGAATAAAGAGAGAGAGAGAGAGAGAGAGAGAGAGAGAGAGAGAAGGAGAGAGAGAGAGAGAGAGAGGAGAGAGAGAGAGAATAAATTTACGATTTAATTAATATATATTTTTTCTACTCATTTCGCTGTTTCTTTTACTAGTCTTTTTTAACTGTTTATATATATATATATATATATATATATATATATATATTTCTAATTATATATATATATATATTATATATATATATATATATATATAATATATATAATATTATATATATATATATATATATTCCGCTTTCCATAGGAATAAAGGTAAAGAAAATTAAGAGAGGAGTACGGTCTGACTAAATTATTAATACGTGCATTAAATATACATTATGTATTATAATAATAATGTATAAAATAGCCATTGTCATATTTAATTATCCAACACTTGGGGGCATTAACCCTACCTAGGGGGGAATAAAAAAAGAGAGACATAAGGATTCTTCACCAACCCTAGATCATAAAGGTTTAGACAAGGTTTCATATTTGTGCAGACGTGTGCTAAGAGGTAAGGAACTGTATCCCCAATGATATCTGAGGAGGATAATCCTGTATCCCAGGGGGTGACTATAAGAAAAAAGGTACCCGTGGCCCGTCCCATAATTTGGAAACCTGGAGTTGCCAATTACTACGCAAATGTCACTGAAAAGGTTTTATCTCCTGTGCAACAAGGATGATCTAAGGGTGATTTAATTGTGATCCAAGAGTGATTCAAGGTGATTCAATGGTGATTCAAGGGTGATTCAAGGGTGATTCAAGGGTGATTCAAGAGTGATTCAAGGATGATTTATATGTGCTAAAAGGGTGACTCAATTTTAATCCAAGGGTGATCCAAGGGTAATTCAAAGGAGATCCAAGGGTAATCCAATTGTAATCCAATGGTAATCCAAGGGTAATTCAAGGGTGTTCCAAAGGTGATTCAACTGATCCAAGGGTTATCCAAGTGTAATTCAAGAGTAATTCAAGGGTGATTCAATTGTAAACCAAGGGTTATCCAAGTGTAATTCAAGAGTAATTCAAGGGTGATTCAATTGTAAACCAAGGGTTATCCAAGAGTAATTCAAGGGTAATTCAAGAGTGATCCAATTGTGATCCAACGGTGTTTCAAGGGTTATCCAAGGGAGTTGGAATGCTAATGAATAACTAACACCCTCGAACCCTTGTAATTCTAGCACTTTTACACCCTCAGTATGCTACAGAGTTTTGTATGAAATTTCTCACATGTTTTTTCCGATTATCAAAAATTTTAAAAAAATGGAATTTGTTTTTAAATATGAGAAGGAACAAAACTTTTTGGATTCGTTTTTATTTTAATTTTATTTCAATTTGTTTTTATTTTAGGTTATATATATATATATATATATATATATATATATAGAATTATATATTAATATATAATATATAATATTATATATAAATAATATATATATATATATATATTATATATATATTACAGTGCACCACCACTCACCGGGCAGAGCCCCTATTCAAGGAGGGGGTGTTGCACGCCTCAGAAGTCAACAACTAAAGTAAACTACGCAGATGAGCACAGACGCAGGCTTTTAAGTGGGGGAGATAAATTCAGCAGGAAACACGGAAGATGGAAGAGAATTCCAAAGAACAGATGTGGTGGCAGGAAAGAAGGAATCACCGCAGCGAACTAGCCTGCGAGTTACCAATATTCAAACACAAAAATTTTTTCATGGGCAGACACAAGCCACCCAGTTCTACGAGGGCGGACGCAAAGGTGGAGGTACGCGAGTGATTAAGCTCCTCGAGGAACTGCCGCTGCGGGTACCTATAGAAAAGAATAAAGCACCAACATCGCGCCGTAAAGGTAGAGGTTCAAGTGAACTTGAGAGTTACAGAAACAGTTATATAGCCTTTTGGACCTCCCCCCCCCCCGTTGACTCGACCCCTGTCCAAAAGCCGGGAAACCAGAGCCCCCCCAGATATGAGAGCAGTACTCCATACAAGGGCGGATGAGGCCCTTGTTATAGCTGAGTAACTGAGAAGAGAAAAAAAAGCTCGCAGTCTAAACAGAACCCCAGTTTCTTTGAGGCGCCGTCTTAGCAACCGTTGTGATGTGAGGTTTCCAAGACATTTTTTTGTTTAATTAAGGCCAAGGATGTTTATATTGTCGAACAGGAGAGACGAGAGAACCGTCGAAAAGAGATAGGAACTGGAAGGTGTCTTAGAGAGGAAGATTTTTAGAAGTTGAGTTTTTAAAGAATTGAATTTCACAAGGTTCAGGACGACCCCACCCGGAAATTTATCCAGAATCAAGCGGGGAATAGAATCGGAAAGATAAGACGAGAGGCAATTCTAGAAGTAAAAGAAGGAGGAGAATTGAAATGAAGTTGAAGAATGAAGGGTCAAGTCATCGGCATATGAGTGATAGAATTAGATGTGCAGGTGAGAAGATCATTTAATGAAAAGTAGGATAAAGTAGGAGATAAGACAGAACCCTGAGAACACCACTATTGACAGAAAAAGCGAAGAAGAAGTCGCCCCATCAACAACAGCCGATTTTGAGCGGATTTGAAAGAAAACTAGGCATAAGTAAGCGCAATGAGAAGGAGGAAACCCCAAAGGAGGGGAGCTTGGAAAGCAGTGACGCATGCCATACCCGGTCAAAGCTTCTGGATATTCAAGCGCCACCACGCAAGTCTCCCCATATTCCTAAGGGCGAAAACCATAAATCAGTAAGATAGAAAGTTATATCGCCAGTAGACCTCGAGGGCCGAAAGCCGAACTGGCGATCGGAAAGAAGTGAATGAGTTCCAGATGATCTAAGAAATAGAATGAAGAAAGTTTGCTAAAGTCATAGCTCAAAGGTAAAAGGTAAAAGCTAAAGGCAAATAGTTGGATGATCAGAGAGTTTACCTCTTCAAGATCTATGGTTGGTTTTCCCACTGAGAATGAGTGTTAGTATTAAGGCAAAGAGCTATAATAGTAGTCGACACTAGAGACGGTATAGCACAAAAGCACACGCCCTCAAAACTCGGGTAGGAATGCCATCCGGGCCACCCACCTTCCTAACTTCGTAGATTTCAGGAGCCCATACACCCGCATCGAATGTAATCACAGGCAAAGGCAATAGGACACCTGAGAGGATAAGGAGGGGAGGAGGATGAGGAATACCAGAATCGTCCAGGGGTGAGCTAGAGGAAAATAGAGGCCGAAGAGATTGCCTTTTCAGTTGGAGGAGATTTAGCAACAGAACCATCAGATCGAATAAGAGGAGAAAGGCACAGATTTACAGAAGTGTTAGAGATGTTTTTGGCCTTAGGCAGAAAAGATTTGGTCAAGTAGAGAACCAAGGAGGTTAGCGCACTTTGGTTTGATGAAAGCTCGCTTTGCTTGGTCGAAGAGTATCCTGCAACGATTTCTAGTTGATGAAATTAGCAAGAGTGATAGCGAGAACGAGAATTTTTCCATTTCCGATACGCACTGTCTCTAGCCTGAATGGCCAGAGAACAAGTACGATCGAACTTGGATTATGAGATTTAAAAATTAAAGCGGAGAAGGAATGAACGTTACTCATAGCGAGAAGGATTACCAAGCTTTCACCTTATCAATCAGAAGTCGAGCGTCACCAGATAACAAAAGCAGTCATTCAGTTATAGTTAGGGCGTAGAAGCAACGCAAGGCCCCACAATCGGCCCGATCAAAGTGCCAGAAAAAAACGCGTTAGGCAGATAACGCTGTTGGAGGAGAAATTATTAAAATTAAGAGATATAAGGTGGTGGTCAGATTTACCAATAGGAGCGGAGGGGTGTATTTATAGAGAGAAAGGACTAGTGTGGAAACATAGCGTCAAGTGTGTTCAAAGAAATGGTGGACGATCGGAATGTGGTGGGTTCGGTTTAAGTTAGGTTGCCTCCAGATCCGTTGAGATTCTAAATGATTCGGCCTCGTCCCCACCTAAATCAGTATGAGAGGACCCCAACCATTCAGTTTTGTACAATGAAATCCCCTAAATAGAGGACCCCAGTATTTGGATGAGAAGACTATAAACAGTCTTCGTGAGAAGTAGTAAGATATTCCAAAAAAAGGCTGAAAATCTGTTCTGTTAGGAAGAACAGTAGCAGAAGCATAAGTATTGTAGTAGAAGGAAGAAAGATTTTTAAGCCACAGAGCATCGAAGTTAAGAGATTCAAGATTCTTGAGACGTGTTACAGGAGTGTTTTATGTTTACATAGATAATATATATTATATATATATAATTATATATATATATATAATATATATATATTATATAATATATATATATATATATATATATATATATATTATATATATAATATCAATTAACCCTGCAAAAATTTACAGTAGGTTAAATCAGATTCAGCCCGACGGTGGCTCGTCTGAGGCGTGGGGTAGAGTGACAGGGTTTGATCCCTTGTCTGGATCCTAGGTAGCTATTACCTGGAGAGGTTTCCTTTCTTGAATAGTGCCATGCCTGTGTTAAGGTGTGAAATTTTGTATAAAAAATAATAAAATATATTAATACTCCATTCAATGGGTGAATGG
>JABUQX010076893.1:0-25000 GCA_015478945.1 Trachelipus rathkii | reverse complement strand
TATATATATATATATATATATATATATATATATATATATATATATATATATATATATATATATATAATATATATATATATTTTAGTCAGTAAATGAAAAAATTATTACTAATTTAAGAAAAAAATAGAAGTAAATTAGTCAATAAAATCTATAAAGTGAATAATAAAATAGTCCAAAAATAAAAAAAAAAAATATAAAATAAAATAAAATAAATTGATTTTTTTCTTTTTTTAAAACATCTTAATTTTTATAATTCAAAATTCTAAAAATTTTCTTAATTTTTTTTTTAAATTATGACAAAAAGGAAATTATTGAAATTTAAGAAGTCGTGTTAATAACTATCAACTAATAATAATAATTATCAATAATTATTATTTTTTTAAGCATATTTTTAATAATTTAAAAATTAATTCCATTTTATTGCTAATATTAGATATATTTTTAATGATTTATTTGAATATATGATATATATATATATATATATATATATAATATATATATATAATTATTTTATTATATATTATATTATATATATATTAGATATTATATATTATAATATATATAATTATATATACTTTATATTAATATATATATATATATGATATACTATACCTTATATATATTTATATATTATATATATTATATATAGTATAATATATATATATATATAATATATATAATATTTATATTATATTATATAATATATATATAGTATATATATATATATAGATATAGATATATACTAGATATATATATATATATATAATAATATTTATATTATATGTATATATATTACTTCAGCAAAGAGAATAAAATAATTTAACATTGATAGCAATTTCAATTATATATAATATATATAATAATATATTATATATATTATATATATAATATATATATATGAACGTCTCTACGTGATAAATATCGTGAAATGTGATAGGTCCGTGGTGGTATATATTTATATATAACCCAGTATACTATGTTATTCTTATTAAATGAGCAGTGATGACCTATGCTAGTGGATAGTACGTAAGGGAAATAACTCATATATTATAAACCGGCAAGACTGGTGATAGTATTAAGATATCATTTATTCTTCATTTTGAGGTTTCAGGGAAAGAGCACCAAATCAGTGTGATCGAACTATCGTATTTATATATTGTTTAAAAGCATATGATGATTCAATTCAAATAAGGACAGTTTCTGAGTCTAAGTGCTATTTCAATTGTAGCGAGATTGCAAAAATGAGAGAGAATAATGCTTGAGCCGAGGTATGACGACGCATGTTCTGTATGCCAGCTTATACCACAATACAAGTGGACATTTATAGGAATAAATGTCTGGTTCATCGATAGTGCTATATAGCTGGTGGCAGAATGAGAATGGATTCTCGGTTACTGATAGCCATTCACGAGTGCACTATTGTCTCTCTCCAGTGTCATTCTGACGATGCTGTTGAAAAACACGTGGATGGAATCAAATGAGAGCCTGTACCTCATGATGGACGACTGGGTACTTCCAGAGTATATAGTGAACAACTATGGAGAAGAGTTGAACATAGAACTCCGCTCTGAAGTTCAGTGGAATGCATAACAAATTTGCCGGATGATGAATTGAGCAGTGAGTTCAAAAGATTCTTGGAGGGATTGGTTATGAGATATGTTGAGATTATCTACGATAATTATCCGAATTACAAAAGTCCTCTTGTTTAAAGCTTCGACAATGATGCTTTAAAAATTTCTAGATGGCGTTACAACAATCTCTCGTATAAAGGTAGTATCCCCACGCGATATCCTTGTTCACCCTATCCTTGGTGCCATGAGTTTTGTGATCTCAGGAATATGGTGTGATCGAAATGACCTCAGTATGCGTCATGGTCTCAGTTCGCGATAAGAAGGTGTCTGGACTAGTGTTGTACTTCATTAGGTGAGTAGTGGTATCAGAGCGTATGCAAATACTATATACCGCTCGACCTCCGGGGCATTTATCCACACTGTAGATGAGGCATGCTTACGCCGGTTGGGTGATGGAAAACGGGATGTTCTGTTATCACCAATCAGTATCCATTAGCTCCGAAGTAAGAAAAGAACATCATGCTATATTTATTTCACCAGTTGTCGTGTCGTATTACGCGATCTTCTGTGTGAGACTTGTGATCCGCGTAGAGTGTGCCTCTCTCAAGACGGGCAAAGGGTCAAACTTACCTTAAACGCAATCTTGCAGACCACAAAACACTATTTCGTCGGTTTAGATAATTCAACATCTTAAGTGTGGTCTGTTTGATTAATTATATTTCTCTCTCATCATTATTGAAACTCAGAAATAGACTTCAATAGGCATCAATGACAAATTCTTAGCAATCCTGCAATATCTTATTTTCCGGTAGAGTCTGCCCATGGTTGATTACCCCCTATCCTACCGTCTTGCTATTATACTATGGGTATATAATATCTATGACCTAGGAGGAGGAGCTCACGGTGAGGTACTAGATATGCCCTAGTATAAATACTAGGTTAATTGACACCTAACTGTGCGTAATAGCGTAATACCTATATATATATAGATTAATAGCACTCTCATATTCTATCGTGATACGGCTGAATGAGATATATATAGGGTTCTAAGCACTCTTCTAATTAATATATAGAGAATAATAATATACCTAATACCCTATATAGTCCTAAGACCTACCTTGTAATGGGGTGTCCAACGATTAATCACTATCGTATAATATATACTATAAAAACGAGCTGCTATATCTAGTGAGTCACTAAGCTATTGTAACACTTAGTGAATGAGTATAAGAATTTAGTTAAGGAATAATACATATATTATAAATAATATTAATACTAAACATCATATATATGCTATAATACTTAAATAATATATTATATATAAATCTACTAATCCTAATCAACTATCGTAGAGGTTTTTATAGCTATAACTAATAAACTAATAATATAGGGGTGAGTATAAAGATATGTTCTCATATCAGCTTAGTGAGTAATAAAATATAATGAGCCTTAAATATAATGTATGAATAGTTATTTAAATAAGGTGTGATTACGCTATCTATAGAATCATTATAGACTACTATAATGTTGATCTTCTCCTAGTATCTGTATAGCGAATATAATTGTAGTATAATAACGTTATAGTATCTTAATAACTCTCTTAGACTATCTCATACTCATTTAATGTACTATAATCTGACACAGACTCTTAAAATAATAATAGTGTAAAATAACTTTATGAGAGAATGAGGTTAGGTAAAGGACTGAATAATAAGTGAGATAATAAGATATATATAGTAGATACCGGTCTCCTATGATTGAGTGAGTAAAATTGATAACCACTACCTCCAATATATGGCTAGGGTAATTGCTATCCATACTAAACTGATATATATAGGGTAGCCGATTATAATATAATATTCATGTGAGTTATTAAAATCAGTAAGCCTATATCTCATTCGATACTATTATGTTAACATTATCCGAAATTATAATATACAAGTGATATTGATAAACCATATTAATTTAAATGAGAGTAAGTTATGTAAGTCTAATTATTAAGGATGTATCTAGAGTAAGTCATTAACCTACTTATACTATTAAGATACTCTCAATAGTATATATTATGATAATTTATATATCTACCACAGTATACTGAGCTATATTATGCAATCATACATCCGGTATAACCATATCTGAATCCGATTTTAAAGAAAAACTACAGATATCCTCTCATATCAGCCTTCCGATAAAGTGAAAACCCGCTCGTATATTAATATATGGATAATAATGGTTATATATGAATATAAATAATGTAATAAATATAATCAACTATATAATGAGTATGCTTGCCACCTTCACGGGGCCACTTTACTCTCATATCCATTAAAATATGAATAGGATTAAATATTAGAGATTTAATATGGCCCGAATTTTGAATAGCCGCCGAAGGGCTATCAATTCGACAAACAGACAAACCGAAGGTTTTGTCTATGTTTGTCTATGTTTGTTTGTATTATTTTTTATTACGCGCGCGTGCGCGTGCGCATACACATACCATTATTATTATTATTATTATTTCACTTATTCATTATTATTAGTTCGAAGAAATTGAGATCACGGAACCAAGATGCTACATATAAATTTCCGCAGTACGAGGAACATCAATCCCCCCTGATAGCAATACAAGCTCGCACTCCGACCCCCGACTCCGCGACCATACCGCTCCCGACCCTGACTCAATCTCAGTCTTCTGAAGTAATATATCTAGGTGGTATTAAAATGATGTATAATAATTGTTATTATATTTATATAATAGTATATTATTATTATATAATTATCATATTATTATTAATCATTAACAATATACTATTCTAATTATTATTTATACATCTCTATGTTATATACCTTCCAACCATGATTTCTTGCCCTTTCGCATCCAGTTTCTTAAGTCCAATAATCAGTAGATCGTAGCATGGGTGTAGCAGTGATTCGTAGCAGGTTAAAAAATTTGGTCGCATCGTAGATCTAGGCAGCGCATTGAATGCGGTTAAGTGGTAACCTTCGTCCAAGAGTCATAACGTCGCGCTTAGGTTACAACAGACGGGTTCCTCGCGGAAGGCTCCCACGCGGCCCTTTAAAAAATCGAAGTGTCGTGGAATTGGCTTGCAAATTTTGGTGAGAGGATTCAGGGTTGAATTTCTAGAAAGACTTGGTATGTGAATCTGAGAAGTTTGGCTCCGGCACCTCGAGATCGCTCCTGGACACACTGCACGGTCCGAGTGATAATTATACAGTGGAACATTCGTGTAGATCCAAAGAGTGCCGAAGATGCAGAGTTAAAAAAATACATGACCACTCTCTAATAACTAGACAATCGGTTGGCATGGGTACACATATTATAAGCGTTATTGAGGTCGATGTAGAGTTCGAAATTCGGAGGAGTTTAACGCACACCCGTAATGGTAGCTGATGTTTCTAAGACCCCCAATTATAAGTAATCGGTTACATCGCATCTGAAAAAAAGTAGCCGAGAGTGCAAAACACAAAACGCGCCCAAGGATATGAAGAATATGTGCATGACCAAGAAGAGATATACATAGAGAAAGGAAAAGAATGGGAGGAAGGATATCGATTCAGTAGAGACCCCCAGTAGAGAGATTACGCGCACACGCGTGACTCTTGCTAGACTGCACTCCGGTGACAGTGCGGGATTGCTCTATTGGGGATAGTAAATATTTGTATAATAATACAATTTTTGTATCAGTAGGGAAACTATATTGTGGTATAAGAGTAGCTGCTCAAACTTAAATGGTGTTATGAGCGTTACTCCCTCTAAATAAAAGAGCATCCAAGAAGGGGATGGATATGCTGCCCATCAGCGAAACTACTCGCGTGGTCGCATTGAAAGGACGCCACCAGAGACCAGCAGCGCGCTCGACGCTACCAGCAGCGGCTTCGGCAACGCAATACCGCCACGCGAGCTGCGGCGCCCGCAGGTGCGCGCGCTGGCGCCGACGCCGCGGCAGGGCAGCGTGCGCGCGGCCCACGACCGCGCCCTGCATGTGCCAGGCACTGAGGAACAGAGAGAATGCCACAAGCCGAGATCACTTCATAGATTCTCTTCTCTTTAATCGTGTGAACTTTTTTTTTTCATTTCAAAAAATCCTGTTTATTTTTTCTGATTTTATACATTTTTAATTATTTTTGTGGGCAGTTCTATCATCTCATAAATGATTTTACAAGCCTTTCTTATATATAACTGTTATATCACGCATAATAGTGGTGAAATTTACGTTTTTAACGCCCATGACGCCTAAATCGAAGCCGGATAAGAATCAGCTTTAATTGTCTGATGCTACCATTCATCGCGAGACCCGTGTCCGTCCGATATCAACCCTCCTATGGATAGGTGGTTATTGAGGGTCTATTGATCTATTTATCTATTGGGGCCAGGCAGGTGTGTCGCTCTTATTAGATAACATAAATTTAGATCTAGTGATTAAGGTCCAAGATCTAAAAAAATTTTTTGATATTAAATTGTTAGTGTGTTCGATGATACAAGAATTACCCTAAATTTGCTAAATTCAATTACCATCATACCAGTTGACCAACGAATACTCTCGGCTAACTACCAAGTATGTACATACTATGATCTATTTGATCTATTGATCTATTAGATACATCATTAGATATAAGTGCATCCATATATTAAAATTAAGTTGGATTTATTTACTCAACCGTAATATCAGTGCGGATTCATCCTACCTTTAATACCAAAACCTCTGCCAAACCCCGCTCACCAAGCACCATTATAGAAAATTATGAAAATATATATTCCCATATGTAGGATCTAATTGATCTATATGACTCTAAGTGATTACTATTATGATTCTAACTTGGAATCTACTTGATTAGGTCAAATTTTTTTATTATATACATTGACATTGCTCCTCTATCAAGTACCAATAATCTCAGCTATAACCCATCATAATTACCTGGCAGGTGACCCATCATCTGTCCTAACCACCCTCGGATATCGTACACATCTCACTCCAATATATTGTAAACATCCCACTGCATCTCGCACCGGCTTCACTAGTATATCTCTGTTGATCTAACTATATCAAATGTGTCTATCTTATTGCCACATTAAGGTCAAAATTTTTGATTTAAAAATTGTGTATGACAGTAACAACGCTCCTAAAAGATACAGTAAATCATACTCTCAACAACACACACCAGACCCTCTCTCAATCCATATGTGATTCTATTTGATCTTATAGAAACTCCTCATTGTGAATACATATTTGTTATCTATATGACCCCTCAATTTGATCTATTTGCACTATTGATTAAGGTCAAATTTGTTACTAAAATTGTACGTTTTTACATACCCTAAATCAGTAAATCAGTAAATCATACCATCATCCAACCACCCTCTATCCATATGTGATCTATTGATCTATTGATCTATTGATCTATTGATCTATTGATCTATTGATTAAGGTCAAATTTTTATTAAAATTGTTGTTTTACATACCCTAAATCAGTAAATCATACCATCATCCAACCACCCGTCTATCCATATGTGATCTATTGATCTATTGATCTATTGATCTATTGATCTATTGATCTATTGATCTATTGATCTATTGATTAAGGTCAAATTTTTTATTAAAATTGCTATGTTTTACATACCCTAAATCAGTAAATCAGTAAATCATACCATCATCCAACCACCCTTCTGTTCATATGTGATCTATTGATCTATTGATTAAGGTCAAATTTTTTATTAAAATTGTTATGTTTTACATACCCTAAATCAGTAAATCAGTAAATCATACCATCATCCAACCACCCTTCTGTTCATATGTGATCTATTGATCTATTGATCTATTGATCTATTGATTCAGGTCATATTTTACATACCATAAAACAGTAAATCTGTAAATCACTAATTCCAAGTATCCTCCCCCCTCAATCCTTCTCAACCACGATCTAATGTTCTATTGAGGTAGTGAATCATTTATAATATAAACGCAAACCTTTTCTTATTCATTAGTGTTCAGGTGTCAATCTAGAATGGACGTTGGTAAATTTATGTTCCGTGCGCCTGCTACATGTCTTGTGTCTGGTCCTACAGGGTGTGGGAAAACATTTCTGTTATTAAACATTTTTAAAAGACGGTTGAGATTTTTTGAACAACCAACCTGTTAAAATCATTTGCGTGTTACGTGTTATCAAGAAAAGTTTTAAAGATTTACCAAAGATGTTAATCCAAGTTTCACGAAGGGTTATATGACATAAAAGCTCTTCAATGTTTACCAGGGCATAAAATTATAATCCTTGATGATTTGATGCATAAATTGAATGAGGATATAGCAGAAACTTTCACTGTTTACTCTCATCATTTAAACATCACAGTATTTTTTATAACTCAGAATATCTTTCACCAGAATAAGTATATGAGGGATGTGTCTTTAAACACGCAGTATTTAATCTTGTTCGGGCAAAGAAGGGATATGAGTCAGGTCAATGTTGTGGCTACCCAAATGTTCCCTACTCAACTTAAAGAGTTCCTAAAAGTATATAAAGAAGTTACATCTATACCTCATGGTTATTTACTCTGTGAGCTTCATCCTAAGAACACGCATAGAGTGTTACTGCGTACTAATATCTTACCTAACGAGATTGAGACAATATACATACCTGAATAATGAGACTCTAGTTAGCTGATTATTTAACCTCTTATGAGAAATTTAAAACCTGAAACCTTCAGAAAAACGTAAACTGATCTGTGAAGATGAAAATTTATACAATGTTATAGCAGAAGTATGCCTAAATCTTATAAAAGGGAAATGTTCCTTTAAACAGACCTCAGAAGTAAAGCTACGTCGTCATAGAAACATTATTAAAAAAACTTGCTGGGAACGTAAGAAAGCTTAAAAAATAAAAAAAAGAAGTAATTACAGAAAGGTGGAGGTGTGTTCCTACCTGGTACTCTTTTCCGTAAAATATAAGCACCTCACCTGACTTAACCAACACGTGGCCCTTGCGTATCTCAGGATGATGAAGAAGGTTGAGTGGTCTGCTTACCCTACAGCGATTAGGTCGTAGGAATCGGTATGAGAAGACGAATCGAAGAAAATAACACAAGTCCAAACATGACACTCTACTACTAACTAACATTCACCACCCAGTATTCAAACAACAAACTAACAACTAACATTACCATATCACATATCAAAACCCATACATATCTATCTCACTCCCAACGTGGAAATCAGGCTGCAACATCATCAACAGCAACAACAACAACCATTTGAACAACCTCAATCAAGCCATCAACTGCAACAGGTCGGATATAGCCCTTATCAACCATAGCCCAGCAACAAACCATTGATTTCAACAGCAGCCTTTGAGTTTTTATGCATCCTCAGGGTTGAACAGAATGAATAATTACGAGAAAAGCGACTGCCCAATCACCTCATCGTCTCCACACCCAGCTTCCAGCTGATGTTAACATTCATGAAATAACAAGACCAAAAGCACAAATACAATATCAAATAATTGCTATTTACAAAATTAGTATAGATCTATAAAGTTTATTAAAATTCACCAAAGGATAGATTCGGTTCTAAAGCAGGACTGATACTAAGCCTTAAGGTGAAAAGAAAGAAGAATTAATTTTAAACAATGTACTTCAAGGAAAGCTTGCCTATTGTTAGGAAGTATAGAAACTGAGGATAATATTAGCTCATAAAATATAAAATATTGTAAAGATCAGATTACATGGGAAATTGAACTTCGGTCTAAATCAATTTATTGAGGGAGGAAGTTCATAGTTGAGAATCGTAATAATAATATAGTTGACTTTATGATATACTTACGAATCACCGTCGTGAGGTTGGAAGTAAGAACGTCGCCGAGTCAAGGAGAAATGGACAAGAGATCAAACAAAAGAACATTCATGAATACTAATATATCAATATTCCGAAACCAACAGAGACTTTAATTCTGAAAATAAACAAAAGAAATAATATAGTTCTGACCAGAGATTTATTCCAAAATCCCTAGACCTGATGCATAAAGCCCCTCTGCGTACTTCTTTTGCATCGCGTAAGATTAAGTGTTAAGTAGAAGCAACAATTAACCTCAAGTGTAGGATATAGAAATTAATGACGAAAAAAAACCACACATCGCATTAAAAATGGATATAGTTCATAATTTTTATTGAATGATTGATATATATATGTAAATTTAAAAATAATGGCATATATTCTATTTGTTAATCTTTTTTTATATATGATTGTATTGTTTGTAATTTTAGACTTGTAATTTAAAGTTAATTATTATTATTTGTATATTAAAAAATAATAAATAAAAAATAATTTCATATATACATTTGATTTTTTATATCACCTTTGAGTATAAATGAAAAAAAAAATTTTTTATTGGTTAATGTACATTGTGAATTATGGAGGCTAAGGAAGCGGTTGATTCAATAAATATTACTTTGATGTGAGAAAACAGCCATATACAGTATTACGGAGGTTTTTCAAGGTTTGCATCGAAGTTTCCACAAATTAATAAAAATAGAAATTGAAATAATATTTAGAAGGCGAGATGCATTTACCCTTCATAACCTATACGGAAAATAAAATAGTTCCACACCGAAAAACCAATTTAGACAACAACATTTATAGAATTAAACGTATAGTAGCAAACTTAAGACTTAACCCGATTATGATAAAAATATAATAATCTTACAATGAGGTATCAATATATTCTTTTTGTGAAAGATGTATATTCCAGATACAATAATGGTTAAGGTATATATAAAAAAGATAAAAAATCAAAAGACAGTTAGCTACAGACTGTCAATAAGAAATTAATAAAATGAAGAGGCAGATATCCTCAAATAGATTAATGGAACAGATAAATAGGTATTCAGATATTTTATATGGAAAGAGTTTCAAGAAAATTAGTTTAACCGAGTAAGTTGATCAATAGGGTAACAACACATTTCAGTTTAAATAAAGCTAGACAATTAGTTTGAAAATGAGTAACAGAGGACTAATAAAAGAAAGATAGCATTATGGAATTATATAACGAAGAAAGTGAATAACATTATATAATATACTCTCGAGAGGTAGGACTACATAGACCTGGCTTACGTCTCAGGTATGGAGAATGCGTTTCCTCTGATATTCACACAGACCACAAGATGAATACCCTATAGGAGAGTAGAGACACCACGCGCACCTCTGAATGACCTTATCATTCCCCAAAGGGAAAGATAGAAAAGAGATAACACGAGATGTTAAAAGCTGGAGATTATGTAAGGAGGTTTTATTCGCACAAACAAGCGGGGAGTAGACTCTGGTTGTATATCGACCGGATGAGAACGAAAATCGTTATTTGGCTTACAGATGCATAGAAGGAAATAGAGCCAGATGGTATGTTTTTTGGGGAAGCTAAAATCTGCTGAGAATGTCAAGAAAGTAGAAGTATTGTTTAAACGGTAGAGACCATCAGAGAATTTCCTAGAGACAGGCTGTAAAAATTATATTCTTGAAGGATTATAAGATTGGTGGTCTGAAGAAAAAAAATATATTACATAGGTGGGATCTATATGAAACACAGAAATACGAGAAAATTACAGGTTGATCCTAAGAGCCACGAATATAAAAGGTCAGAATAAAACATATTGAGGTGAAACAGGACCTCTAATATGGCAACAGGAAATACAACGAAGTAAGCAATTATCTTGTCAAGATGGTAGGTATAATCTGCCTTCCACATAGAAGTTTAATAGGTCCGTTAATATAATACCATGCTATGTGGAATATAGTCACGCAATACCCAATGATCAGTTTCACTACTATACATGGAGTGAAGTTGTAGAGAATCAGTTTCATATGGAACTGCTGGCCGTCATCCCGCGCCTATCTAGCATCTATAATCTCTCTTGAACACATAAAATATCCAAGTACTTTAGCTACATGAGGTATTGAGATACCTTTTGAAACTATGAACGCGCATGTGATTAGATAAGGGTTATGTGAAAGTTATAATATAGAATGGCCAGCGTCAATTGCTGATATGATCGCCCGCACCCTGCTATAATTGCAAAAATGGCACTTCTCTCGCATGGATTTAGGAAAATGTGTAACAAATGTTAAAAGATGTGAATCTACAGAATAATTAAGCCCCAGATGATGGCATGTTATCGTGATAACTGGTGAAATGAATTCCTTCTCCCTTTTGCACAAGACCTCATAGTAAGTAAACCGAGTGGGAATCACGGAATGACCGAGCTCTTGGATATAATCTCTTACCTATGGGTGCTTACATAGACTTAAACAAACAATTTGGATCAAGTCGGATATGTAATAGAAAGATATTTAGTGTTTCTAGTAAATATAACAACGATATCAGACGATGACTGATGTGTTAAATAATCACTTTAGACAATACATCTAAAGCTCCGAGTAAACCTAAAAGTGATAGAATTAGTTTATTTATTTTCCGCACTACCGACGTTGCTGTGTCAGAGTGTAAACGAATAATTTACCTTTACGTCGCACATCGACTCCATTATGAAGCATAATATCGAGACTGATATTCCTTTCCCCAGAAAACACTCACATAGAATGAGACATGAAACCGTGAGTGTAATGGACGTAATAGTCTCCTGCCTAATGGATAAGAGGTGATTCTCCAAGGTAAGTCTATTGCAGCAAAAAGAAATAACAACCGAGCGATGTATTCGTAACAATTATGGTGTCTCGAATAGCTATTCTAACAGATGTTACAAGACCCCGGTGTAGCATATGTTTACAGCGACATTGTAGAATGAGCCCCAAGATGATGTTAGGAGAACACTTAAGGCCTCAGCTACTTAGAGTGATACATTTTCCTAAAAGATGAAAGAGTATAAGTTTTCCCTAGTGACCTGCGATCTACGATGATACCTTTGAAAATGCTCAATTTAAGGACCGGTTAAGGGTGTATTATAAGAGACGTGTACTGTAGAAGAGTGAAACCATATCCAGTTTACAGTGGTGACAAGTCGTGTGTAGAAGAAATACACATAATATTAAGAAAGAAGCTCCGTTAAATAATAATAATATAATGGAAAGAGAAAGAGTTCTTTTCAGGGGGTTCAAGAATGCATGAAGGGATATGGTTAGGTGGATTTTTTGCTGCACTTTTTCCAATTGCTATCCCGTTGTTTTCATCTGGAGGTCGGCATTGATACCTCTGCGGAATATATTCAGCCTAGAATCAAGTATATGTACTACTTCAAAGATATAGGGAAATGAGGTGTCACCTCACCTCATCGTTAACAGTCAGTAAAACTGATACACTTTTGCCAGATGCTTTTACTGGACGGAAATGTTAGATTGCCATGTTAAAAGGCAAAATACGAATAACCCAGAAAAAAGTTACGATAAACGCGATGGGACTGGATTCAAGGTGGTAGAGTTAAACCCGTAAAAACCGTTTATAAGAGCGCACACTAGCGAAAGGAGACACAACTAAAGAAAAAAGTGTATTGACGGTTGCTCAGTTACTAACTATGTATAAGTGGTCACTTATTTTACATATAATTTTAGAAACATCCTGTAACTATTTCGTATATAAGAGATATGTTGAAAACAAAACCTGTAAACTTATTTTCGGTATTACTAAGGCGTTTGTGTTAAATAGAGGGCTCACATTGATAGGTACACTCCTTGGTCGATTCGGCGAAGCTGCTACCCAGACGAATGATGCTATGTTCTCTCCTAAATCCAGTGGTCCAGTTCCAGCGCCATGTTGTAAGAGTGAATTGAGTATCTAAGGAAAAAACTATAACTCGCGCTGAAATCCCCCATATCAGATGTCAGTGTGAGTGAATTCCTCCTTTATTAGTGTTAATCACTTTGTTCATGCCATACAACAAATACATGATGCTCAACCTCCCTTGAGATTACCAAGAGATCTCTAAGGCTACTCTGACATTATCTTTGACCCTTCGAATTGTTTTATATCCTGAAGATCCAACCGCTTAGTAAAATGAGGGATGCAGATTCACTACACATGGAACCGTAAACACATAAAGGATATCCACAGAGACAAAAAAATTTCAGCTGATCTACATTGTTTTAATCAACTCTGATGATCACTAGATTCCTGTAAAATGAAACATCTCTAGGAGCCCATTCAGCTGACACAAAGTGTAACGTCTAAAAGATCGACAGCTCTTAAATATTCGCGAAAACTTTATAATAAAGCTCGAGGAGATGCAAAAAGGTAATGCTCATCTGCTATCACCTGTGGCCCTCAATATAATAACAACTTTAAAAGCATTTGCAGAGAAACACAGAAGCCCATGCAGCTAAATCTTAAAAATCAGGTCGACGTTATTGATATATGTAGTGGTCGATGTAAATGGAGATTACTATCATCTCTCTCAAGATTAAAAGATAAACCCAGCTTATGGTCATCACGCATTCAGACTGTCGAACACCCTGAACATCAAGGAATTCCAACATAGAGATCTACACTCTACCTGTAATTTGCTCTTAATGTTAAAGTGTGCGTTGAGGCCACAACTAGAAACTAGCCTCCAAAACTGACCTATCTGGTTAGAACTCTATATAGAGATCATGCTTATACTTTAAGTCTCACCTCCTCTGCTAACGGTGAAAATGTACGCCCCTGTAAACAATATGTTAAAATAGTAGGAAGATCTCTTATTGACCGATACGAGCCAAATTGATCATAAAATCAAAGAGAATTGTGAAGACTATAACATATTTCTTCTAACTTTACCCTAAGGATTATCGAGTCATTAAATCTAATATACCTCACCGATCATACGATGTTACATACTGTACCTCAGAAGGTAAATGAATGTAGGAATTGGTAGAATCCGAGCAATGCGTAATATCTCCGGAAAAGCTATGGAAATAGGCAGTCCTATTAAAGTATGTTACCCAAATTTCGACTTAGAGGTAAATCAGTTACTCGTATGGTCCACACATACTGGTCGTGATTATGAGATGATATATGAAGACTCACTTATTCCAGCGTCACATGTTCGCCGTTCACTTCTTCACAGATTATCTTTTCCAAACTATCTATGTACCACTATGCTATGCATGACTACAAAGGTACAAATGAGGTGTTTAGATACTCCCACGACTAGCCTGAAACACAGTTAATATTTCCATTAATCGCCCATTATCGGATCTCACTGGCTGATTTCTGTTCAGTCATAGCTCATATCTCTCATATTATAAACATCTCAATATTCGCTAAAGGAAACAGAGATACACTAGGATTGAGTTCTCTTAAATATTGCGGACCAAGCCAGATACTATCCCTCGAATCTCATGATTACTACGGTGTATCATTGAACATCCCCAAAAGTCATGAGATTGACAGATGTACGAATATAATACACTCATTATGATATATTATAGGACTGTCATACAAATGAAGAAGATGATTAAATGCCTTCTGGTAAACGCGCAAAAGGATGATTTTATAGGATGCTATGGTATCGCACCTGTAGATGAACTTCCCGACTGCTGTGAGAGGCCGGTTGCAAAACGAAATGAGATACCGACTACAAGCCTTATCTTACAACACTTCTTCCTAGGCCGGAAACAAAAACCACTAGTTCATACGCTCGCTATCGCACAATGGATAGTCTAGTAGGATGATAGCAATAAAAAATGGGTTGATTTATTTACCATTGACTTCTCTTGCAATTAGTTGTTTAGTGATCAATTAATTAGTAACATTCTTTTTTTAAAATGTATAATAATGTTCAATATGTTAAAACCTTATGTTTTCCTGTACAACCCATCAGGTCTATTATTTTGTAGTCTTTTATAAAATATATCTAATTATATGTATTTTTTTAAATAAATGTGTATCTTTTATAAAAATTGTATAAATATATATTTGATGCTAAAAATTTATATGTAAACGATTATGTAGTTTGTACTCTTATGTTTATAAACGCCATATTAAAAAAAATGGCACAAAACACGTGCTTTTCTTGGTGTTCTCTTCTATATTTTGATAAGGGCGCTAGAGAAAAGCTTATTTTATTACGATGCCAAGAAAAAATCTCTCGCACGGATTAAGTCAGAGTAGGAAACGTAGATCAAGATTAGCAGTGCAACTAGTATCGAAAATAGATACAACTCAGATCACATATTGGATAGAGACAGGGTTGGAAAATGGAATAATGCACATTTCACTCGATTATCTCACTGAGATAATTGAACGCTCTGAATATGTAAAATCATATAAAGCTCTCTCTTACACTAATGATAAAAGACCAATGATAAGAGTGCTGCCAGGGATGAAGGAGGGCCCCTCTGGGGTGAGACATTAATATTGATCTCACGCATAACAAACAAATGACTATATAATTTATAAAGATATTAAAATACATAATTAAAATAAATTTGTGTGACGAAAAATAATGTCTCTTATTACAAAATTAACAGGTGAACAAGGTTTTGTAATAAATAATAAAAAAAAAAACAAAACAAAAAAAAAAAAAATTAAGAAAGTTTAAGTTATAAAAATAAAATCAAAACTGTTTCATAGTACATGAAACAATTACTGAACCAGAAAGAATCACTACATCTCCAGTCACCGTAACACACCTTTTCATAACACAAAAGAAGTCTTGCCACTATAAAGTTCAACCATACGAAATATCCATCTACCGTTCCGCGCCTCCGCGTAAATCTACTCGCGCTGCCGGCGCGCCGCTGCGCGTCGTTTCCTTCTCGTTTCCGGGCCGGGCGCTGCTGCGGGCCGCGGCGGCAACCTTTCGCGTTCGCTTCATGCCAGCCCGTGCATGGTGCGTAGAGATGAAAGCGGTGATTTCAGGCTAGAGTGGCAGGTGCCCACGCCGGGCGTTGCTTCCCAGTAGACGGGGAAAACCCGAAGGTCGTCAGGCTCACTTGGAAGGGCGCGAACCCCAAAAAAATCGAGACACATGTATAAAAACATACATACACTAAAATAAAAGCAGACAGCACATTCTACTGAATCCGCACGCACCCGACACCCACAACAAGAAAATTAAGTGAAAAAAAAAAAACAGGAATACGTTTGCATTTCTCGTACCGCGTTCGCACTTATGCAGGGACGCCGGGTGCCGCCGCGCACGCCGGCCCCTATCCCGCGGCGGTTATCGCGGCCGGCGGGCGCGCCTGCGGGGCGGCACACGCCGTCGGATCGCGCCGGCCGGCGCGCGTCACACATGTCGGTGGAGCCCCGCGCGCACGCGCGCTACCGGAGACCGCTCGTCGGCGGACTTTCGTCACTTCCCTTAGCGGCGCCTGTACCATGGATCGCGCTACCCTCCTCGCGATCCGACCGAGGGAGTCCTTGATGATCGAGGCTATCCTTCTTGCTCATGAGGGTAGTTCCAAACACCTTAGTTGAGATCTACATCCTTATTAAAACTATATTTTTAACACAAAACACTTTATATTATTAAAAAATTTATTTACTATCCCTGCACCGCACTGCACCGGA
Source organism: Trachelipus rathkii (assembly GCA_015478945.1). Lineage (NCBI taxonomy): Eukaryota > Metazoa > Arthropoda > Malacostraca > Isopoda > Trachelipodidae > Trachelipus > Trachelipus rathkii. The sequence continues at coordinate 7,925 of JABUQX010076893.1, read as the reverse complement.
TCCAGCGACCAGTGGTGCGAGCTGGGGTCACGTCCAATCACTCCCAGCTGAGTAGATAGCCTTCTCCATTCCTCGGTTACACAATATATCTCTCCAAAGTATATACTCTCTTACACCTTCCTTCTTTTCATTCCTCCTTGCTTCGTCTCTCTAAGAGGCTCTTATTCAGTCGAGACCCCCTATACGTTCTTGTAGACTCATTCTACACGGGCTAGGGGAGCCCAGTATAATCCACTCCATATGTCCTCAACTCTACGAACCTTCAATAACCCTTATACACAAGCGACACACCCTACTCGCTTCGCTCCGTGGATCACCGACAGTGCGTCTCTCTCATTAGGACCTCCGGCCCCACTGCGTCCACAAAATTTAACAGCCATCATCATGAGCTCTTTCTATTACACTCACCAAATCAGGCGGTCAGGCCATAAAAGGGGGATACCCCACCCCCCGACGTAGCGACGGGGAACCAGATAAGACAAACCAAATAGAAGACTACCCAAAGTGGGCAAGATACGCAACGCAACGCGCTGCCTGAGCTCCACAAATCTCTCAGTGATCGACATACCTAAGTTCAAGTTTACGAGAAACCTCTCTAACTCGTGAACACCTCTCACCAACCCAATTTCAAGAGCCACTCTAGCGAACACTTTCGAGTCCAATTGTGAAACGGTGCGTGGGGCCCCCGTCGGTCGGGGACCGCTAGGGACAGAATCCTCGATACTTCCGACGAGGTTCGAACTACTCCATCTAACTGACTCGCCTTACCAATATTTCATAAACCCCCTCGATATAAGCTCTAACCCACATGATAGACTATGACTATATTGATATAGACTTAGAACTGACGGATGCGGATATGAAGCAAAGAGCCCAATCGGTCGCGAAAAATAACGCATAAAAGAAAAGAGTAGAGAAGCAAGACATATAATAAAATAATAAATAACTGGCATTAATCGAAGTCAAAAACGACACTAATAATAATATCACCTAATAATAATGCAATAAATAAATAAATTAAATAATAATAGATACTAAACGCTATACAAGACCGGCGTGAAAGCCGGTCAAAGCGGCATGACTAGACAAGTCAGGCCCAGCCTGCCCAGCCGGCCCAAGAAACAAAAAATAGTAGCACCAGCAGTCGAGTTCTGTGAAGTACAGAAATAGATGCTGAGCCCTACAAAGTCGGAAAGGAGCAAACAGTCGGCTCGAAATTGAGATCACTCCGTGATCTCAATTTCTGGTGGCGAAACTAATAATTAATAATTTAATTAATAAATTAATTAATAATAATAATTAATTGTATGTGTATGCGCACGGGCTGCGCGCGTAATAAAAAATAATACAAACCAAACATAGACAAACATAGACAAAACCTTCGTTTTGTCTGTTTGTCGAATGATAGCCCTTCGCGGCTATTTCAATTTCATTATAAACCTAAGTATATTCCTCTATCATTTATATAGAAAAAAGTGGCCTCGGAAGTGCAGCATAACTGAACGTTAACTACAAATGAGATATAGTAGATATAACCTCACCCAGGCTAACCGCTAAAATATAGATACTACAATATACGGACTACCCGTACTCACGGTATTTATAATATAGTATTAATCCATTATAGTATGATAAGGTAATAAACCTCACTAATAAGCCCGGTATATATATATATATTATATATATATATATATATATATAGTATATATATATATGCTATAAGATACGGTATATATATATAAGGTCAATGATTAAGTACTATAGAAAGCAGAAAAGTTAATAACGAGTATTTTCCCTTATTATTATTATTATTATTATTTGATTATTATTATTATATGTATTATTAATAACCAGAGAAGATAACACTACTAGCACCATGTTATTCTAAATTATTATCACCAACTCCATATCTCCTCTTGATTATCTCCCAAATTAATCCAAGTATAGATAACAATCCTTATATATAGACTTTATTACGAAGAAGTTTATGTACCTTTTTAGACCTACTTATCTCATGTCGCATATGTGAACGAATACAAGATTGACCATGAGCAAAAGAATACAATAAAAACTAAATTTAGAAGGGAAGGATATTTTTATTTTAAGTGTAATATATCTGAAAGTGAATCTCGATCTCTGTAATTATAAATATTGTGAAAAAATAGAATCACACATACACTATGGAACCCTATAGTTAATCAAATTCCTTAGTGCCATCTTTTACGTCCTACTCGCGCCACCTTCACGTGCACCACTAATAGACGGAACGCGAGGTGTCCCCCCGGCCACATTCCTCCCCCCTAGTGTAACTCTCTATTGCCGCTACCCTTGAGCACGGATATTGGTCTCAAGAACCCTGCATCCACCGCTACTCTCCCGTTGTACCACTGTAGCTTGTAACTGCAAAGTTTCAATACTTCCTCCTTGGAGACTTTTTTCCTTCAAACCTTAGGACAAGATGTAACTTTGAAAGTAGTAAAAACTTCTATAAGAAAGAAAGGTTTAATAAAAAATCCTACACTTTTAGATAAAAGAGATTACAGAATGAGGGCCTTACTCCCCCTAAGTAATACACTTATTATAATCGCTTTTTCAAAAGAGGCTTCCAAATAATTATATTATAATATATATATTATAGTAAATATTATATATGATATATTATATATATTAAATATATATATAATATAATATAATATAATATATATATATATAATATAATAATAATATATAATATTATTATAATATATAAAAATTAGTATATATATATATATATATATATATATAAATATATATATTATAAATATATAATAATAAAAATATATATATAATATATATTATATATATAATATAAACATATAAAAATATTATAATATATAATAAAATATATAATATATATATAAATATATATATAATATAAATATAAAATATATATATTATATAATATATATATATATATATTAAAATATAATAATATATATATATATATATATATATATAATTTACCCAAAAAGTATATATACTCAGAGTAACTCGATTCTTAATTACCCTTCCAAATTGAGAATGAATGACCCATTTCAACTTTCAATAATAGTTGCATTCTTGGAGGTGTGACACTGGAATATAGTCACCTAGACCTCTGATTTTCCTAATGTATCTTCTAAGTATTGGGCCAATAGAAAAATACAATGATTAGTTTCAAATGTCTCAATAAACACAAATTCTATTTTGATATATTAAAATATAATTCTTATTTGACTTAGTCTTTCCGCTACTCAATCTACAATTATGGGTATAAGGAGCATGCGGTCGAAATCTGACATCAGAAATTAAAAATATAGTAAATTAAATGGGAGTGAAGAGACCGGAGGCATTTATAAGGCTAGACTTGAAACAGTTCCTTTTTTGTGGGACGTTGGAGTGAAGCCTAGATGGATAAGTGTCGACTTCACCCGTAGTTACTGGTTAACTCAACAGACCGCGGAGTCCCAGTGATTCGAATCCCTGCATGATGGAGTAGTAAACATTCTCCTGTGACTCATTTCATTATATTATCTCCTTTCGGTAAAAACCCAAACAAAATAACCTTTTCTACTGTTTTTAATATTGAATTTACTTACATTTGCTAAACAAGCTTCTAAGAGGTTGGGTATAAAATATGTTCTGAGCCGGAACCTTCGGAAACTTGCTTCTCTGAATTATTGGAACTTGTTCGTACCTTGTTGGATGTATAGTAATACTTAATATCTGAAGATGTACCTTTCACAACTGTATCGCCCATGGTATTTTCATGCCACTGGTGGTGTCCACACCCGTTCGCCAATAACTGTATTTCTGACCCATATATGTGTGAGGTCACACGTCGCCATTGTAAGTGTCGTAGTGGGTGTCACCGACGATACTCGCCACTCAGTGTTGGTAAGAGAAAGGTATACGTAATTAAATCTCTGGAAGGGTGGTCGTTCTCGCTCCTATATGATGAAGGTTGAGAGTCTTAGTCGCGTCTCCAGGACTCACAATCAACTCTCACTGCCTTGATCAAACCTTGTCAACTACGTTCACGACGACTGCTCACCTAAACTACTCTTCCTCAATCTTAATATCCAGTCAATACGAACTGCTGCACCTCTCCATAACTCCTGCCCCGAACCCGACCGGGATACTATTTGTTGTTTACAATGGACACTACTCTCTCTCTCTCTCTCTCTCTCTTCTCTTCTCTCTCTCTCTCTCTCTCTCTCGCTCTGCGTCCTCTCGCCTACCGGCTCTCGTCTCGGTCTCTTAATCGGCCATGTACAACGGACACCTGCTCTCTCCGTAGAATCCTACACCCCCTCGCATTTAACACTCCCTTCCTTTGAAGACGGCCTCGTCAATCCCAGCGCTCGCTGCTATAACATTATGCAGAGTCTTTTATAATCCTTTATAATAATATAATATATATATAGTATATTCTCATATATATATATATATTAACTAAGTACTATAACACTACAACATTATCCACCTATATATATATATAGACAACAATACCTATCGATCTATAACTCACTACGCATAACTTATCATAAACTAGTCCCATCCAACACCATAAGAATAATATATATACTCAATTATATAATAAAATAATGAGCTACACTATTATATACTATATTATACACAATATATAATCTCTCTAACTACATACTAATATCATTATATAAGCCACCATTAAGTAAATATAACGATATAACAATAAATATTACTCAAAATATATAAGTTATAAGCGTGTAATATATAATTAAATATAATAGTATAATATATATATATAAATATATATAATATATAATATATATATAATAGTATTATTATATATAATATTAAAATATATATATATATATATATATAATATAAAATATAATAAAAATATATATAATATTATATATATATAATAATATATTATATATAATTAAAACAGACGTATTTAAATGCATTGAATTTAAATTAGTTGAAAAAAAACCGCCTAAACTCTTCCGTTAGAAAATTTAAATTAATAAAAAAAATAAAATAAAATTAAAAAAAAAAAAAAAAAAAAAAAAAAATAAAAAATATAAAAGGAATAAATAAGATAAAAAAAGAAACTCTCAGCTTAATTAGCATATTAAATTAGGCAGCGAGGAAAAATGATAGGAAACATAAATGATATATTATCCTTCTGATAAATTCACTTAATTATTATATATTTATTTATTAGACATAAATAATAATAGGTTTTATTATTCATGATTAAATATATTAATTAATATATAATTAGAAAAATATATAACATCCTCTAATGAATCTACAACCAAGTGAAGTATAATATACTCCCCCTAGCATAAACTGAGTAAAATACAGTAATAACAATAATACACTATAGGTAAGATACAAAAAACTACTAAAATACCCTAAATACCATAAGAACTCAAAGAAGAAGTAGATTATGATACTATCAAATATCATACAGAACTATCTCACCTACGCATAGCTACAGCCCATCAACTATGAACTTAATAATATAAACACAATATCACATAGTAAAGTAATAGACTAATTACAATAACGTAAAATATAAATATAGATATAATTAATAGTTATATATAACATAACTCCCACCGTATAGTATATACCAATCAAATAACTCTAGCTATATATAAACGCTACATTATAGCCATACGTCTAATAGCTGACTAAACATATACACCTCAGTATCTAGATAAACCCGACATTATTACCTACATAAGAAAACTATAATACTCCAATTTATATTTTATTATCAGATGATAAACACCTATCATCTCACGGGACCAGAGACGAGCCTAAATCAAGGAGGAGGTATGCAAAACACAAACAATAACCGATGCCCACATCGGCCACCACGAGCCCACATAACCTAAAGCACCTAGTCCACATCACTTAACGATACCCGAAGCAGGACGAAGCCACCAGACCCAAGAGCAAGAAAAAGACTCCCACGATATCTCGCCACCAAGCCGACCAGTACGCGACAGCCTGGACCCATACGCGTTTGAATGAGTATGCAGAAGTAGACTCTATACACTGAGTATCCGGCAGCCTATATATTTTGCTATGATCCAATAAATAAATATTATAACAAATATATAGATATAAACATATAATAATTAATAAATATAATATACTAATATAAAAAAAAAAAAATAAATAATTAATTATAAATATAATATATATTATAATAAATATATATATTTAAATATATATATTATTATATATATATAAATATAATATATAGAAATTATATATATATTATATAATATATATATACATACATAAACATACATACATGATAAATTAACAAATTCATAAACCTAAATACAATATATCACATACACAAACATATTATTTATACAAATATAAATTAATCATCTAACTAATTATTAAAAGAAAATACATATCGCTGATATGCAATTACTATCATTATCCACTACTATCAACTGAAAAGATCGGACTGGGGCACATATTGTTTTTTCAAGAATATTAATACTTGGTATATGCCACACAATATTTCACAAGATTATATTAAGTATTATTTACCACTAGATTTCACGTAATATTAAAAATTGATTCATTAGGAACTACATATTACACTGGTATGATGAATTAAGATATCATTATCGACCAACAATCACTGTTATTACTGAATTAGTATGTTTGCAAAATAGAAAGATAATAATAAATATATCGACTCTATATAGTAAATAAATGAATAAATGTACCTCTAAATTCACTAAATAAATATAAAAAATTAATCAAATTAACATTTATTACTTATTTAAATCTAATATAAATCACCATATAATCACAGCCAAAAGATCATCAAAACCAATATATTATATATATATAACCATATATAAAATCCAAAACTAAAGCAATAATAATATAATAATACTATAAAAAATAATAAATAAATAATATAAAATAATATATAAGAAAAAATATAAATATATACATATAATAAATAAAGGTGATTTTTAAAAATATATATTATACTCATTATACATAATATATTATCTAAGAGATGTAATAATATAAATAATTTATATATAATATATAAATATATATAATATATATATAATATAATAATAATATATATGATAATACTATATATATATAATTATATATATATAAAATATATATTAATATAATTAATAAATATATAATATATATATATAATAAATAATATATATATATATATATAAAATATATATAATATATAATAATAATATATATTCAAGGAGCGAAACCACTTTATTACTTGCTTTGGCAGCGCTGCATGCTTAAGAGAAAAAAAATTTTAAAAATTTGTGATTGTCAATATATTTATTGCTTCTCTTATAATAAAGTGTGATAATTTCTTGTTTTCTAAGCAGTAAAATATTAGCAACAAATTTCATAATTTTAAATATTATACCTAGGATAGGACTTTCAAGCAGCGATCGTGTAATAAAAAATTGTTTTAGTAATAGTCTAATGCGCTGCTTGCAGAAAATAAACACCTGAGTGCTACTTCTGAGAAGTTTAACATGAAGGTAAACAGGTGTGGTGAGGCCTGAAATAATCTAAGGAGACGAAAAATAAAAAGCACTAAATGAAAGCATTGCGGAACTTAACAGACAAGCAAATCTTTGATCTGAGAGCGTAAAACAGTTTTTCAGTCTGCTACTTTAATATTCGTTTCATTCTCTCATTAATTCTTAATTGTTAAAAAGAAAATGATTAAGGAATACGATTTTTTTTGAGTAATTATATGAAAATAAAATATATTATATAATATAATAATAAAATTTATAATATATATAATATATTATAAAATTATATTATATAAATATATAGATAAATATATATAATATATAATAATATATAATAAATAA
>JABUQX010076892.1:50000-62373 GCA_015478945.1 Trachelipus rathkii | reverse complement strand
GTAGCTATCGGATGGGAACGGATTGGTGCTAGTCTCCGTCATGTAAAATGCTGGATGGGGGTTGTTTTAGTACATCCAGTCGATTCATTCTGACCAGGTTCAGTGTCTCTTATGTGTCCACACTTGCAATCTATCATTGTAAAGTTAGGATTGTGATACCGTGCTCGAACTGTAACCCATGCCAGGGGAGGCATAATTTATACATTAGTTGATCGAGGGATCGCTTCTCGTTTGCTAAGATTGTGTTGTCAGGCGTGTGTCTTAATCTGTCTGTGCTGAAGTTGGTGATTAGGGAGAGAGTTAGCAGAGAGCGATGTTATATTCATTCGTTTGAGTATATGGGAATAGTAAATCTGGGGTTCGCATGTACAGGGGGGAGAAGAGTCATATGTATTTGATCGTAAGTGAGTCCATAAAATTATTTCTCTTGGGGTTCTAGTTAGGGGATAGGGGGGTGTGTTGTTCAAAGTAGACTATTGGTGGAATGAGATTGGTGGCAGGGTCTGTGGCTTAGGACGGCGTAAAAGAGGATTTAAAGGGGGAGCCCTGTCATTCCTTATTGGCCTGGAGTCAAGCCCCAGTTTCTACATAACATATGTAAGGGTATTTCTTAGGGTGTGTGAGTGGACTATAGAGTTTACAAGTGGAACGCATGTCTGGGCAAATAGAAGACTGATGTCAGTCTGCGTAAGTAATCTAGTTTGGTGGAATTGGTATGGTAGGGCGGTGGGCAGTCTAGCTGTAAAAGCAGAATTGATACAAGAAGGCATGGAGAAGAGAAGGCGCCATGTGGTAGCCCGACCCGTTTGTAAGTGTTAATTGGATGTCGAAAGAGGGAATGTTATTTTACGGAGGACTTCTGGGCATTTCTATAAGGTAAGACTAAAGCAAAATTTGAACAGTCACTCTATTCTATCATTGTCTTTCTCAAGTAGGGGAGCGCATTCATGAAGATTATTTAAATACATTTCTAAAAAGATGTTTGTGGGGAACAGAGTAACAACAGGCTTCTGTTTAATGTCGAATGCACTGATAAAGTATGGATCTGTGTGACACTGGGGGATCTAGTCTCGGGCTATTTAATTATGTGCTGTGTGGCGGGGAGAGCTGCGGGCTGCTAGTTGTTCGAATGATATAGATATAACATCCAGTTGGTATTCTGGGAGGGTGATGTGTCCATTATATTTTTTTCCATCAATATTAGTTGTCTCCAAGAAGTTTCGATCGATCGAGTAGATGAGAGAGAGTTGGCTGATAGGAAGGGATTGCTGGAATTGCGGTCTCTTTTATTTAGGTTTCAATTTTGGGATAATGAATGCCTGTTTCCAGATTGGGGGTATGGTAAATAATTGAGTTTCCAGGATTTATTAAAAATTTCTGTGATAGAGGAGATTTGCTTTTGCGTGTACGGATGCCTTTCAGGTGGAAGGTTTGAAATTGAGTACTGGTCCTGTTGCTCGGTAGAAATTTTCCTAGGTTTTGATTGTCTCTGAAAAGTTATCTGTTTGTAATTAACAGAGAGTGGTCGTCTTTGATCGGAAGTAATGTGTTCTTAGAGTTGCTTTTTTCTTTTTTGACTTAACACACCCCCTATTAATGGGCGAGAGTTGGCGTTTCGGGGAGATATTAGTAGTGTCCTTATGCGAGGCCTGTCTGTCTTGTTGTTGTTGAGGAAGGGAGGGAGTTTGATCGGGCAAGGATGGGGACTCGTGTGAGGGAGGGGGGTTGAAGATCATTGCTTTAGTTTTTCCTGAATTTAATAACATGCCAGGTTTTCTTATTATCTACGCGTGAGATGTTTGTTGCTTTGTTGGTATTCTGTAAACTTGTTAGTATGTCAGTGAGTTATGAGATAGAGATCTAGAGTTGTTTTAGGTTACGATTAGTTTGGCTTAGTGGTTAAATGGTGGGTGTATGGTCTGAGCTTTTTCCGCAGAAAGAGTTTCTTTGTCTTTTAATAGTTGACTGATTTCGGGGGGATAGTTTGGGATTGTAGGATTTTCTTTGACCCTTAGGTATGTAGAGATTGGCTGAATTTGATGATTGTGTTGTTTAAATGAATGTGGAGGTAGTTATTAATGTGATGTCTGATGTCATTGTATCTAGTAGTAGGGTTATTCATACTGGGACTTCCGATATGAGTATAGTAAATTCCTGTCCAGTTTACGCTTTTTTGTAGTTAGTAATTGTTGGAGTCTTTTTTGGGGGAGTTTGGTGGGGGGAGGTCAGAGATATGAGATAGGGGTATGATTTGATTTGGTAGGTTGGTCGGTCACTGTGTCCCAACGGTTAGTCTGTGATGCAGGGAGGGCGGAACGAAAATCCGAATGACGCTCTGAGTGAGGTGGGAAGGACTGTGTTGGCTTGAGGAAGCGGATTCATGGCTGGGCCGACGAAGTCTCATTTTTGAGTCCTAAGTGATACCTTACCAAGGGATTCCAAATTCATTCAAGGATTACTGGTTGCCCCACATCGGAGAGATCAGATGGGCAAATAAGTCTTCGCTACAGCGCAGTGTGGATGGGCCATTTAAGTCGCACATCCAGGAATGGAGATCTGGGTCTATGTTAGCTATTGATTGATAAGAGAGGTGATGTCGAAGGTTGTGGTTGGGGGGTGGGGTTAAGCGTGGAATGTGCGGTGCGGAATATAAGGGTATTGAAGAATGGTTGTATTGGTGGTCTTGTTCAGCCCAGAGTATAGGACAAGAATTCGGGATTCTTATTAATGGCGCGGGGAGTGGTGTGGGAGAGTGCTTAGTAGTTTGGTATTACTGAATGGTATGCTGTTGTGGAATCTCAGTGATTAAAAGGGCAGTCGGTGAGGCAGGTCTGGGGCAGGGGAATATATGGCATCGTAACAATAGAATGTGGGGAGAGGGGTGCTGTTTTGGGCGAGGGAGGCCTCTTGTATGATAGCTATGTGGATATTGTGTTCTTTTTCGGAAATGGATTACACGTTCTATGCATTATGTTGGTTAAGCTACAAAACATTAATCTTGAATTGTACGTCATGATTGATTTTTGGGGTTGGTTTGGTCGGTGGGCGCGTTTCTGGTTGGTGGTGTGGGGGGCCCATAACAGGCTGTATCAAGTGTAGTCCCCTATTGTATCTGGGGGAGGCGCATTTCTGGTAAATGGCTGGCAGCGACAGGTGTACCCATCACCCTAGGATATCAGCAACACACTGGATGGCTATTTAGTCCAACTCTGTTCTTTGTGCAGATAAGGGCACAGTATTATTTTTAAAGGGGTCCGGGTGGCCTTCTTCGATTATCTCCGAGAACCCAGTGGAGTACGTAGTCTCCTACAAGTGAAGAGATATAAGTATCTATGACTGATGTAAGGGCAGATTAAGACATATGATTAGCTGAGTAGTAGAAACTGGAGATATTGGTAGAGTGGGCGGTAAAAATATGACCTGGTGGAGGCACCGGCGCGTAGTCCATGGCTCCTGATTATTGGGCGAGTACCCCCCTCTGGTGGAGCGGGGGGGAATTTGCTGTAAATACTTGCATGTTACCTGCACCCAGCTATGGCAAGGCACAATTAACTTCTTACGATATTTCCCCTGACGGTGCGCATGTCTGTTCGGTCCTTTGCCAACTATACAATTAATCTAATATAATTATATATAATATATCCGTTCAAGAAAAATAGTGATTTTATGTATTTTGTCAATATATCAATAGAATATTTGTTCAACTCATTTAGTATAATATATAATCATGTAACATTATATCACCCTAGTAATAACCACTTAATATATGATATCATGTATATATTACATATTATATCGCATATATGAAAGAACCTTTAGCTTATTGTTTAATAATATTCTTATAAAACAAAATATTATATCATAAAGCAATGTATATCTTCACGAACATATACTATATATATATATATATCATTTATCTATGTTCATACACCCTGTATATATATAATATATAAATATTCTTATAATAATATCATAATACTATATATATATGTACTATATATATATTTTTATATCTATACTATACTAGCCTCATCTCTATTATCACTTTAACTTATATTTATCCTATATACATATAACAACTATGTAGTATAATATCTATATATATACCTATAATTATATATACCGTACCTATATATATATATATTTATTTTTGTAAACTGCAAAATATATTATTATTAGGGTATGTTATATGTATAGTATATTAATACATATCTATATATAGTCAATCAATATAGCTAGGCCATAACATATATGCTACATACTATAATTATTAGTATAATAAGTATATACTATATCATATTATTTATTACTATATAATGCTATATAATAATATACTATACCCTCTATAACCATAGTACATAATATATACTCTGGATTATTATATACATAATACAATATATATATGTTATATACTATATATAATATAACTATATATACCATCTATATATATACTATACTATATTTATTATTATTAGTATATATATATTATATATAATATCAATATATATATTATGATACGGACACATCATCTATTTATACTCATGCATTAGCTCTCACTTGAAAAATACTATCTTTAAAATTTTATATATATCCACGGATATATATATATATTATAATATATCATAACTAATACAGAATATATTTAATATAATATATATTAGTATATATATATATATATATAATATATATATATATACTTCACTCACAATAGTAATATATATATATATATATATTATAATAATATTATATATATGATATATATATATATATATATATACGCCGAATGTTATAAATAAATAAAACTATTAATGTAAAAAACATATAGAGTCATTATTTTTAAGGAACAAGCTTCATATTTAACTAGAAATAATTTCGTAAATGAAAGATTGCAAAAATGTTTGTATGTTTGTACACTCGAAAAATCAGCTGTTCTAAGATCACCTTTTCACAATTGAATTTTCCGTTGAAGACGAAAAGTTTATTTATGAAATATTTATATATACAGTAATATTAAATGAGAAATATTTGTAGCATTAAATATATTTAAACTTCTTTATATTTAATAATAAATAATAGTTATTAAATAATTTGTAATAGAAATGTCTTTATTTATAAGCACGTTACTTTGTACCACAATTGTCTAGACACCTGTGAGTAAGAAGTCATCTGCTGTGCATCTAATCCGTACATAAGCACACATATAATTAATATAAACCTCAAGGGCCGTCAAAAGGACTATAGCATTTGCTGTTTAAATAGAAAAGTAGAGACAATTAGCAAATAAATAAAATATTTAAACTTATTTTCAATTAAGAAATTAAATTTAAACGAAAAATTTACATAAAAGCACTTCGATAATATAGCTTGACGACGGTAATATATTCTGTGACACACGCACAATGTAATAACGGAGAATTACGATATAGTGTGAAGCCAAGATGAAGCCATAACAAGACCAAAAGCCAATAGGGTGGGAGAAAGAAATGGAGAAAAAAGTGGTTTTCTACGGAGGTTTGGTATTCTGGGTATACTTTTCGTACCAAAGGATCGCAATCCATAGGAGATTGGTTAGTACAGATAAAAGACTGAAATATATACAATGTTTACCTGAAAATCTAAGAGAAAAGTTAGATAGCTATTCATTAGAAGAGGCGGGATTACCACCTCCTGGAAAATACAAAGAACTTGCAGTGGAAATAAACAGTCTCAAGAAAATCAGAGGGAAAAGTAGAGATTTTTTGAGATTTTGAGGCTTTCTCATTGGCAAATAAAAATTGCTTTTTATTATTTAAAATATATATATTTTTAACTATTAAAATTTATGCATTATTTCTATTAGTCTTATAAAGTAAAAAATTTTGGCTCAAACGGTAGAGGAAGGAGTGGCAACTGGCAGGTGCACGGGTTCGAATGCTAGTTCGGATCCTAGGTAGAAATTAACCAGGAAAGTTCCCTTCCTTGAAAGGGCTATGCCCGTGAGAATGACAACTTTCTTAAAAATAAAACACAAAATAATAATAATAATTAATAATAATAATAATATTATAATAATAATAATAATGAATAATAATAATAATAATAATAATAATAATACAATAATAATAATAATATTAATAATAATAGTAAATAATAATATAAAAATAATAATAATATATTAATAATTAATTAATAATAATAATATAAATAATATAATAATTAATATATAATAAAATAATAATAATATAATAATAATAATAATAATAATAATAATAATAATAAATATACTAAATTGTCTAATAGAATTAGGCAAGGTAATTTTATCTTAAAGTTAGGCTTTCAGATAAATAGATTCCTTGCTTCTTTTCAAGCAATTTTTAACATACTTTTAATAAGAAAATATTACTTATATATATATATATGTTTATATATAATATTATATATATATATATAATATATATTATATTATATATACATATAGATATATATATAGTATATTTATATATATATATATATATATATATATATATATATATATTATATATATATTTATATATATATATATATTTATATACTATAGTAATATATATATATATATTATATATATATATATATATATATATATATATATATATTATCTGTGTATATATCTATAATATAACCACTATATATCTTATATTTTATATATATATATATATATATATATATATATATATATATATATATATATATATATATATATATATATATATATAATATATATTAATATATTTTTGTTTAATATAATTATATATTATATATATACAATTATATGTGTATTCGTCCGATTTACCATAGCTTAATATATTTGTGTTACTTAATAAATTCAGGGGAAGAATGACTTATGAAAGCAAATTTATATATAGCATGTACATCGTGTTACATCTTAGGCCCCTCAATCACAAGCAAATTACTTGTAATTTTGCTTTATTTACATGCTTATAGAACATTTGGTTTCATCCTGCTGGGTTCCTTCTTCGGTTGTTGTTTCTCCAGGTGAATCCAAAGTTCCATCGCTGAATGAACGGCTCAGGTAGTCTGCTATCACATTATCTTTGCCGCTAATGTGATTTAAAACAAATCTATGCCTTTGCAGGAATAGCGACCACCTCATTATCCTTGAGTTCTGGTATTTCTTCATGGCAGTCAGGGGTCGGTGATCCGACTGTAAGATGAACTCTCTTCCATAAAGGTATGGCTCGAATTTCTTAATTCCGGTGACAATCGCCAATGCCTCCTTTTCTAAAGTAGAGTATCTTTGCTGGGTCCCTGAGAGTTTCTTGCTGCCATAAGCCACTGGGTGTAATATGCCATTATCTTCCTGTAGAATGACAAATCCTAGTGACGAATCTGACGCGTCCACTTGCAGTGTGAAGGTCTTATCTAATCTTGGCATTTTCAGTATGGGCTTGGAACTCAATGCTTCCTTCAATTTCACGAACGTTTCTTGGTGCTTTTCTTCCCATCTTACTTTAGTAGGTTCTCCTTTTTTAGTAAGATCTGTGAGTGGGGCGACGACCCTTGCGTAGTTTCTAACGAAATCTTGGTAATACCCAGTAAGACCTAAAAATGAACACACTTGTTTTTTTGTTTTTAGGTGGCTCTGTCTTCATGATTTTAGGTACGTTGTCTTCGTGGAGACCCTTGTTTCTATTTCCAATGTGGTGACCAAGAAATTCCACGTTGGACGAAGCAAACTCACACTTGGTGGGGCGTATCGTGAACCCTTTTTCTTTTAACCTTTTAAGTATATTCTGAAGAGTATTCAAGTGATCATGCCAGGTCTGGGAGTGAATAATGATGTCGTCGATGTAAAGGTCTACATCATTATACCCATCCAGTATCCTTCGCATGGCTTTCACAAGTGTAGCTCCGGCATTAACCATGCCAAATAGTAATTTAATGTAGTGGAAGTGACCGTCCTCGGTCGAGAAACCGGTCTTATGTCTGTCATCTGGCTTTATCGGGATTTGCCAGTAACCCTTTGAGAGATCAAGTTTACTGTAGTATCGGTCTCTGGCAAATTTTGTGAACAAAGTTTGTGATGTGGTCACTGGCTCGGGATCGAAAACAGTTACCCTGTTGAGAGCCCTATAATCTGAACAAACTCTCTTGCTCCCATCCTTTTTCTGGACCACAACCACAGGTGCAGAATATGGTAACGTTGATGGTACAATGATCCCAATTCTGATCATCTTTTCGGTTTCCTTTTTCAATTCGGTGCGGGTGGTGTATGGCAACTTGTTAGGTTTTAGTCTTATAGGGGTGTTGTCTATGAGTTCGATGGCGTGAAAATCATTTTTGGCAGTGCCGGGCACATCTGTAAAGATCTCTTCTTACTTTTTCAAAATTGCCATTAAGTCCCTTCTCATAGGATCCGTTATTTCATTACTTATTTTAGTATTGCATAACCCCTCCTTTTGTACAGATGATGGATCTATGTCAGCCAAGTGGATGTTTTCCTCATTTTCTGTATCCAGAATAACTGCTGAGGCACCTATTTCATTCCGATGTTGTCCCTCCTCTTCTTCTTCATCACTCTCTTCTCTTACAATATACTTTTTCAGCAAGTTAATGTGGTACGTCTTTACCACTTCTCCAACCTGTATCCTATAGTTGTCTTTACCGTACGGTTCAATAATCGGGTACGGACCACCCCAGCGCATAAGCATTTTGTTGATAGAGGTAGGTAGGAGCACCAGAACCATATCTCCCACCTTCAACTTTCTATTCTTCGCACCTCTATCGTAATACCTTTTCTGCACTATCTGGGGCTTAGCTAAATTTTTCCTTGCTAACTTCAATGTCTCGTTCAGTCTCTCTTGCAAGTCGAAGACATATCTGTACGTCGACCTTGCCTCTTCTGAGTTGATATCACCCGCCCAGATCTCATGCAATATCTGCATCGGACCCCTCACAGTTTTTCCATACAGCAACTCAAAAGGAGATAATCCCGTAGAGTACTGTGGGGCTTCCCTGTATGCAAATAGTAACGGTTCAATAAACTTGTGCTTTTCCTTATCTGTTCGCTGCACATTCTTTTAAGCATTCTTTTCAATGTACCATTGAATCTTTCAATCAGGCCCTGACTCATTGGATGGTACACGCTGGAAAATTTCTGTTTTATGTTGAGCATTTTTGTTACGTCCCTCATTAAATTTGATTAAATTGTTTACCATTGTCACTCAAAATCACTTTGGGGACACCTAATCTCATGAAGATCGATACAAGACTACCATTGAATCTTTCTGTCAGGCCCTGTTTTATGGTTTTATTTCTGTTTTATGTTGAGCATTTTTGTTACGTCCCTCATCAAAGTTGATGTAAATTGTTTCCCATTGTCACTCAATATCTCTTTGGGGACACCTAATCTCATGAAGATCGATACAAGACTATCAGTTACCTTTTTGGCTGAAATGCTCTTCAGAGGAACTGCCTCTGGATACCTCGTGGCGGCATCTACAAGTGTTAAAACATACTGATGCCCTTCCGATGATGGTGGTGTGATTGGACCTATCAGGTCTATGATGACTCTCTCAAATGGCTCTTCGATGATCGGCATAGGACATAAAGAAATCTTCTTTACTACTCCCTTCGAACATGTTCGTTGACAGATGTCACGAGAATAACAATGTCTGGTCACATCCTAATATAAGTTTGGCCAGAAAAATTGCTGAGTGATTTTCCCCATTGTTTTTTTGACTCCCTGGTGGCCTCCAAAAACTTCATCATGCACCACCCTCATCACTCTGTTCCTATACTCCTTTGGTACCACTAATGTGAACCTCTCCAATTGATTCTCGATCACCCTTTTATACAAAATTCCATTTCTTAAAATATACTTTTTCTCGTCCTTTTCAACGGACCTCAATATTCTTTGAAGAGTTATATCATCCTTTTGTCGCTCTTTGAATACTTCACGATCGCGCATTAGCTCTACTATCTGTCCATCATGCGCCTCTTCTATCTCATTTACAGCTGCGACATTATATGTTTCTGAACTATTTACATGGGGCAATGTGCTTCCCTCTTGTGTGACATTTTCTTCTTCATTGTCATTCTGACACTTATTTTCTACAAAATTATTTACAAATGATGTCCCTGGGACATTCGATACTTTGGTATCATTTTCAATAACTACCTGTGGCTCAAAAGAAATTTCAAAATCTTCCTTTTCTACAATAACTTCATTTTCAATAACAGAATCTCGGGACTTCTGTTCATCGCACATTTATGCTTCCGTGGTTGAATTTTTTCTCTCATCAACTATGATTAACGATTGTTGCATAGACGATTCTTCCTCGATTTTCTGTTCTACTTCCGTTCTCGCCCTTTCAGAAATATAATCTTGTTGTACGGCGTTGCGCCTTTCCATTGATTCTTCAAGCGAATCTTCCTCTGCTTGCTCGGCAATGGGGAATAACAACTAGTTCTGAGCTGCTCCGTCCTGTACATCACAAGGACCATGACACTTAGTCACTTCCCATGCGAGGTTTGGCTGATATGGGGGTAATGCCTCTTTGATATTCCTTATCACAAGATCATACACGACCTCTGGCAGCACTGCTGCGATCGTTTTACCCACAAAGTATGGGGTATCTTTCTCAACATTTGCGAGTGGAACTTCTCTGGCCGTGCTATCCAACAATCTCATGGTTGTGTGTGCACCAGTATAGCACTCCTCTGGTACGTATTTTTCACGTACAACTACAAAATTGCAACCGCTATCTCGGAGTATCTGTACACGATATCTGTAAACTGTCCCATATGTTATAGGTAAATGGTGCGAATACTTGTCGGTTTCGCTCACCATAACTGCATCTGTAGGGAGAGACGGTTCTTCACCTGAGCTTCTCATGGACTTCTTCTTCCTTTTCGAAAAATCTCTCGGAAGCTGCCGTACTCTTTCCCGTCTTCCCTCTGTCTGTTTATTGTAGTTTCATAACTTCTGGCACTCGTTATGAAGTAGGGAGGGGCCTTCAATTCTCGAGCTAGAGTGCCCTCCTCCTAGAACACTCTTTGTAACGCAAGTGACACTGTCTCGGCCTTCACTGCTACTGCGACGGTGTTCTCGCCTATTCGCTGCTCCCATTATTGCTCTTTGCTCCGTTGTTAGTTGGTCGTGATGTATGTTGGTTAAAGGTCTTGGTGTTATCGTTTATATGATAACTTACATTATTTCTCGCTTTATAATTGCTATTACTGCTATGACTATTATTATTACCGTGACTCTGACTACGTGCGTGACATGACGTTAACTTGATGTGATGTGCTTCTAGATAATTCTCAGAGCTGACTATTATCTCATCTATATCTTTTTCACTCTTTTCTTTTAAATAGATAGCAAGCTCTTTCGGCACCGTACTTAAATATTTATCAATCGAAACGAAATTTATCAGATCGTCGGCGGTTATTTTCACCTTTGCCGTGGTTACCCATTTTCGAAGAGCTTCGACGATTTTTCTGATATACACCCTCGGACTGTCATCCTCAGTCGGGCTCATATTTTTATATTTTGTGCAGTATTCACTTTCGGTGAGGTTATATCTGATTAACAATGATCTTTTCAAGTCTTCATAATTCTTAAGCTCCTCTACCGTAAAATTATTGAATACTTGGACTGCTTTTCCTGTTAAGAACGATCTGAGCACTAAGGCAAGTTTCTCTTTTGGCACATCATTCATCTCAGTTGTTTTTCAAACAATAATAAATATTCTTCGATATCGTTGATCTTTTCGTCGAAGTTTGGAAGCTTTAATTTAGGAAATTTGCTGGCATAAGGAACGTTATTTGTGTTTGAAGAATTCTGTGAAGAAGTTATTGCCGCATCATGTTGTCTTTGGCGGTCTTCCGCATCCAATTTCATCTTCAGTATTTTCTTATCTGATTTTCTTGCGCTCTTATCCGCTTCTAATTTATCTCTCTCTCTCTCTCTCTCTCTCTCTCTCTCTCTCTCCTCTCTCTCTCTCTCTCCACTCTCCTCTCTCTCGCTCTCTCTCGTCTCTCTCTCTCTCTCTCTCTCTCTCTCTCTCTCTCTCTCTCTCTCTCTCTCTCTCTCTCTCTCTCTCTCTCTGCGTTCATCGGCTTCGAGTTTTGCTTTCTGTGCCTCGGCTTCAAGTTTTGCTTTCTGTGCCTCGGCTTCAATTATAAGCTTCTTTTCCTCTAAAGCAGCAGCTACTTTCTGTTGCTCCAGCTCCTTTTCCATTTGAAGCATTCTGTATTCTTCTTTATTTTTCATTGTTTACCATTTCTGTCATTTCTGGCCAACTTGATCTTTTTCCTCCTTTCTGTTCTTAGGGATATCCAATATTTTAGATTTGACCCCATTAGCCCCCACCTAAAAATGGACATACAAATC
>JABUQX010076892.1:0-45000 GCA_015478945.1 Trachelipus rathkii | reverse complement strand
TATATATTATATTATATATAAATATATAAATATAAATAATATTAATAATATATATAATAAAATAATATATAATATTAATAATTTATATAATAACTATATAATAATAATATACGCTCATTATCATGTATGTAATTCGAATCTTCACAAAAATAGTGTTATCACACTAAAGTTATAGTTATATATATAAGTATCACACTCTCCATTATAATAATATTATAATTATAATATTAATATGTAGACTACCACATTATTTAATAAAGGAATCTAGTTATAAAATATAAATCTTCTAATCAATATAGAAATTATTTTTTAAATAAATAATATATACCCGCAAAGCTTGCATTTAAATATTCCATAAAGTTACAATATAGAATTTTAAAAATACTAGTATAATAATCTTACTTTCGAAACTTAGAATACTATTATTAGTATCCCACCCCACCTACCTATTAATATATATATAAATAAAGAATATCTTTATATAATATCTGAATTATAGGATAAATATCTGCATCAACCTCCCCACTATACTCGTCGTATAGTAGCCTCTCATATTGGTAATCTAATCTAGTAATATAAAAATCAAAACCCAAAATGTTCTTTTCTTTTAATATATTAAGTACAAGATGTATTCATGAATGAAAATTTAATTAATATCAATTTAAAGAAAGTTTCCCTGTCAGCGTGAGCGTTTTCTAAAATATATAAGTATTAATTATTGGTGATGGTACTAATTTCTTTGTCGTATTTTTTTTTTTGTTATATGGTAGAAGTATTAAATTACGAATTATAGTCAATACTTACCGGGAAATGATTTACGTAAATTGATTATTATTTTATTTAATATTAATTACAAATAAATTGATATATAATATTATAATTTTAGCACATGAAACTTTTATATCTTAGTTTTAAGCTATTTAGATGAATTTTATATATCCGATTTATCCTTTGATACTTGGATATGATTCTGTTTTGTATAAGGGTTATAAATAGTATATAAATAATAAATATTACTATATATATATAATATAATATTATTTTAATATAATATATGTATATAGTGAATATATATATATTATTAATATAGTGATGTGTTGAGTGCTGAGGTGTTAGTGATATTATAATAATATATAAACTATATTATTTTATATGTATTAAAATATACTTATAATAAATATAAATTATTATATAAATATAGGGTGTAAACGATAGCATAATTGCTAAGGCGTGTTATCTAAATTGACAATCTCACCAACACCTTTGGCTTAAAAATATATATAACTCGCTCTGTAATTATATCCACGCTCTTTTGACTCTTCTCCCAATCTTAAATTGCTCTTTCTTAACTTATAAGTTATGGCAATAAAAATACTAAATCCTTCAACTCTGAGTTAAACAATCCACTATTAAGCTTAATTCACATAAATTTCTCGTAATCTAAAGTGTGGAGTATTTGCCTTATAATGTATAAACAATAAGTCACTACTCATGTAACCGTGTAAGCTCTCTGTTAATTGCTCTTCTAACATCTCTATACAACGCATTCTCCTTCATGGTTTCTTAGAATGCATACTCGAGCTCATTTCTTTCCTTCAACACAAGATAATTCGTAATGCTCTATGGCTTAACTTTCTCACGCTAACATAACATAATTCATCACTGCTTTTGAATATCATTAATTCTACAATTTACTCACAGATTGACTTTTATATCATTCTCATCAAAAATTACAATTGAACGTGTCTCTATCTAGTATATTACGAATGATACACAACACTTTATAGTTTTAGGAATCTTACTCATCACTAATTGTATATATTTGTTTTATTATATATTTATTAATATCTTTAAATGTTCATAGGTATTCTAAAATAGACAATTTTAATTCCATTAAATTTGCTATTAATATTTATTAATAAAATATATATAAGCTTTAGAAATTAATATATTATATTATATAGTTCGCACAATCTACTATGCCTTAGTGCAAATTTTAATTTATTCTCTTATATTATTATTCTATAGTGCAAATTTACTGCTTTTATTGTATTTATTACTTTTATATGTTTTACAAAATTGCATTTTATTTTTTTTTAAAAAGTCTAGACTTTTCATATGAGCTAACATGTAACAAACATCGGATCCGTATGTCAACTGTATTCGCTCGTTGCGTATTTACAGAGAAGGGTTAGAAATGAATTATATTTGACTTCATATATCATGGCGTAGATGGTTTTGGCTTAACGTTGTCACAAGTCAACTTAGAAAGTATCAATTATGATATTCCAAAATTGGGATGGTTACTAATTTCGTATCAATATAATATATTATCTATATATTATAATAATATAATATTATATGATATATTAATTATAATATATAATAATAATATATATTATATTTATAATATTTATTATTATAATAATCCTATATAAAAATCTCAGTTAAAGTTAGAATAGTTTCCCAGTCATAAAGTTTAAAGTGTAATTACGGCAGTATTAACGATCCGCCATAAAATGTATATAGCTTTTTACTCGAGCCAATGGCGGAGGAGTTCAATACACCAGATGGTCGAAACCCCCCAACCCACAAACCAAGAGGTCCCGAAACATATTCCCCGTAGCACCTAGAGCAGACCCACCCATACGGCGGATCCCTATGATATACCCCAAAAAACAAAATCCAAAATGATAACTTTACCATATCCAAACAATATGTAATTCTATAAATAATCTCGCACAATTGGATTTATATATATAATATATCATTATATTTAGTATTATATTATTATCTATTATTATATTATAAATTATTATTGACTACTGTACCCGACCATGTTTTTTAATCCGATTGAGTATTGAATTGGATTTATACCCCAAATATGTGTGCGTATCCCATATTTAATTTAATTATATATTTTATATTTATGTGCAGAGGAGGCCATATCAATAATGGAGGATATCCATAGAATTGCAGTGAAAGCCAATCCTAAGGTTAATGTACCTTATTACATTCCGATCTCCTAATCCATAATTCTTTAACCCACACTTCACCTATAGTCACCCACAAGTCACTTCTCTCAAAAATACACCACCTAAATCTCATCCCTATTTAAGAAATCATTGTAATATACACTAACTCTATAGAATATATCTCTTAAATTAATACTAATATCCACTCCACAGCTCCATCCTGCCCTTTGCTGTCTTATCTCGCACTTGATTGCCGATTGGGGGCTCTCGCGACTATCTAACCTTAATAAACATAATAATGATACTATGATCTAAATTAATCCTCTAATAGAGACGCTTCTCATCTAAGTCGACAAGGTGGGAGCAGTAATCGTTTAATGGTAAATTTAGACAATATTCATTCTGTCTTCGACTAATATCTTAAACTCATCACTATCAATAAATCCATGGTTTATCGTAATCTCTTGCTGCTACATTCAGTTATAGTTATATGCGTTAGATCGGAGGCGTAAATATATTAAAAAAATTGCTCCTTATATCAACCTCTCCGCTAATAAATATCAGTCAGCTTTTAGCCCTAAAGAATTATCGTTTAACAAGTTGAAATACTACTTTCTACTAGCAACGTATCTTTCAAATCTATTTTGAAAAGTTCTCTTCTTCCTAACCTACACTGTATTACTCCTTAAACTGATAAAATCATTTCCTGCCTCTTAGCCAATAATAACAATCCTCAAATAAAAACTCTAAATCTACCTTTCCTCCTCTTATTCATACTGTATGGTTTTCTCGTGCTTAAACTCATCACAACTACAAGGACCAATCTCTATCTATAGGCCTAACCTATTTTCCTTATAAACTCAACTCTTGAGACAATTCTAGTCATCCTCTCCTCCTCCTTTCTACTTCTCATTAGTTACCTTATGAACCTAATGTCCTTATGTCAGATATTTACAATTGATATTGGCGTATACTATATATATATATTATATAATAATATATATTATATATTATTAAATATAAATAATAATATAAATTATATTATATATTTATAATAATCTATAATATAAATAGATATAATATAATATTAATATATTATAATATTTTAAAATATTATACTATATATAACTAATTATATATTATTATTAAATTCTAGTAATAAATTTATATTTAATCATATTAAATTATTTTTTATTATTATTAAATCGTTATTCCTAGCAATGTAGCTCTCTGAATAATCTTATAAATAACGTAGAAGACGATGATTGCCTAGAAGCAATTCCATCCCCAGTAATTTAGGATTGCTTCCGTGCTAGCCCCTCCCCTCGTATTTAACAACTAAATATTATTCAAATGCCTCAAATACTACACTTTATCCCTCTTCATATTTTGATGAAGCCGCTTATTATTTCCAACCTATTCCTAATAAATAGTAAATTATCCTCTCTGATTCCTAATTCTAACTTATTTTCCCCTAATCTAATTCTATCGTTTTAATTAATCTAATATTTAAAACCCATTCTTCAACTCAATCATTTCTTAGGACCATCTGAATCTACATTCCTACATTCTTTTCGAATCGCCAGTACAGCTTACGGCTTTCTAAACGTCTACTTTAGTGATATAATATCATTTTACCTATAACTAAACATAAATTCATGGTTTCACAACCCTCAGCGAATTACAGGTAAGACTTGACGTCTAGTGGCGCATATGACATATCATAAGTACTCATAATACCGGGAATATAGTTATATGCACGCTTCATACTATAGTATTCAACTCCCCTACCTTTGAATCTAGTAATTTAAAACCCTCTTCTCTTTGCTTACTTTATATAGTAAGATATTTTCCTTGCACATGCAACCAATCAACAACATAACATTTAAAAACATTAACCGTCCTCCCATCTACTTCTAATTCTATCTATACCATAGGCTGGGTCCTCATGTTCCTTGTCTTATATTTCATACGAGCTCATTCCTAGCTCTCTCAATGGTTCATTAATCTTACTTCCTTCGTCACTCGAGAAATACTTGATTATTATATCGAAGAATGATATTGAATTATTAATGAAATTACAAGGATTTTGGATAAAAATTCGTCCGTTAGGAATTCTTTGGTGCCGAAGTAATTTGGAAAATGAAGAATCCTGTAATTATGGAAACGAAAAACTTACAATTATAGGTGCAGTTTCATTATATAATGGGTTTTATCGTGTGAAGTTCGGAATAATTTAAAAATTTGTGCTGAAAATTTGTATTTTCCTTGCTATGTCTAATTTTGGATTATATCTCAAGTTTCGATTATTTCTTTTTCGTTCGAAAAGTAAGTAAGGTTATTTAAGATATATGAATTCACATAGATATGAATTTATCATCTTCTTTATCTTCCTGATGTGGCTTTCCTTCTGGATTATTTCTTTGCCCAATCATGTCCAATTAAGACGTATCTTACATCCATTGAACTTCCCGGTTCTATGGGATGAAAAATTCTTTTAAAGAGACCTTGAAGTGTATTTGGTTATTTAAATTTTTAATGTGTTTTAGATGGAAGACGAAAGTATATTTAATTGATTTGGCAATTATTATAATACTATTAAAATCTGCCTTCTGTACCGTTAATAGTAAAATGGTAACATAACTATACTTTGAAATTAAGCCCTCCTCCACCTTGGCATTGCCCATTATAAATTAGGTGCATTATGAATAAAACTATGTCACACTATACCCGAACCGGTATACGACCACCCTTCATTCTTATAATCTCAAATATTCATATCTCTTCTCTCATCTTCTGATAACCCCAAATTACAATTCCTTAAGTTGACAGAATCCATCTCGTCCTATAATCGTTGCCGATTATACAAGTCCTATCTTGAATTCAGGAATTGTCCAATTTGGGGTGAAAAGTCGTACGCCAAACGTACAATTAATATATCCTTTAACAAACTAATAACCCAACCTTCTACCATAATACCACTCTACTTAACGCACCACCACTTATGAACTTTATTCTTTGTCCTATCTACTAGTCCCTCTCGCCTCTCCTCGTTACTTAATATTAAACATCCTCCCTAACATTAAACAAAAAATCTTGAAACCTCACATCACAAGGGAATCAATATTCCACATTGTCCTCTAAAGATAACTACCTTTCTGTTTATACGCGACATCTTTTCTCTCACTATACATCCAGATAATATACAATAAGAGTCTCAATCATTCTCCCCTTTATTAGGTTGAGTATCATCGCTCTATATAGCAGATTCTAATATAGTTGCTTATCCGGTGAACTTAGATCGGGACTTCAAGGATTCAACCCGTAGCTTCCTGAGATAGTCGAGTCAAAAAGGCTAAAAAAGACTTATAAAACTCTCCTTTTTTGGTATATAAATAATATTTTATATTTTATTAAACTTCTAGTCCAATGACCCTCTATCCTTTTTCGGCAGCAATGTTGGGCTTTATCTCTTATTCTATAATGTACCCAATAGCGGCATATAGTCATCCAAGGACAATTTACTACCTCACGCGTCACTCTCCTCCTTTATAGACCCCTCTTACACAAATTCTGCTCGGCACATTGGATTTGTTAAGGTTAGGACAGCTCTTCCACACTATTCGCATCCTGGACCCTACAAACACATTCCTTCACCTCTTCCTCTAGTGATTCTCTACCAATTAACTTAATCGTGTCCTTGATACTCATGATTAAACTTCCACATAAACCTTATAAAGCCCGCTCTTCTTCATCTACTAATTAGGTTTAAGTTAAATTATAATGCATAGAGTGTAACAGTCCCACTCCAATAATATGATTTCAACCCGTGAACAATACCTAATCACTTATTGCCCTTAATGCCAACTACCGTTCTTAATTTACCGCAAAATTTTTATATACCGCTATAAAAAAAGCATTTTTTTATTAAATAAAATCCTACTCTAGTTGGCTTCATGTAACCCAAAAAATCAAACCAAAAAGCTACTCAACATTATATATCTACCTTCCAAGTTTGTTATAACTTGAATGATCATCCCACGATAGTTAACATTAATACCTAAATGAAATCTTAAACATTGCCTAATCAACAATGGGTGATGTAGTTTCTTATTGGTATTAAATGACACGTCATTTGTCCATGTAGAAATTCTTTTGTCGATGGTAGGAAGGTGTGACTCTCAATGAAAACTAGACTCTATCTAGTACTAGTAAAACCTAATGTAATGTCACATAGTATTAGTTAGATATATACGTATATTATTAATACAGAACAATGAAGGTGGTTAGTGGTGATAACTGACATCGAATTTAACACAGATATTTCTCC
The DNA here is from genome assembly GCA_015478945.1 of Trachelipus rathkii. Taxonomy (NCBI): domain Eukaryota; kingdom Metazoa; phylum Arthropoda; class Malacostraca; order Isopoda; family Trachelipodidae; genus Trachelipus; species Trachelipus rathkii. The sequence continues at coordinate 37,695 of JABUQX010076892.1, read as the reverse complement.
CGTCAAAAAATACACTCTATACGAGTTAACAAGTCGATATTAATATAGAATAATAAATTACTAATCCCTGTGGTACCAACCCCCAGGGTATAAACGTAATCCCAATCAACATGAGAAATATCATGGAAAATACTCCCACCTGGAGCCCCAAAAACACTCAGCGTCTTTCTCATGTAAACAGGAGAACGACCCCCCACCTAATAAGATATGTATTGCTACACACGACCAACCCTCTTTTTTTACTTAAAGATGCCGAACAATCCCTATAACCACCTGGTGACTAAACAATCCCACAATCGATCCTAAGCCGGTAATAACAGATTAAAATTGTATCCCAATCACTACTACCATCAAAATTTTCAATATTTTTACCTATCCGCAATCTCTGACATTTCCTAAGCCATCATTACACACATCAAAAAATAAAAAAATAAAACCTTATAAGGATAACTAAATTACTGATCAACTCCAATTAATTTAATACTATATTATAATTAATATTCTTACAATTTTATCTATGGAAATTATTTAATAGTTTTTTTGTTAAATCAAATAAAAATTTAATATTTATAACAACATATAATTAATAAAATCATCAAGCAAACATGGATGAGAAACAATTGACATAAAACACTCCGTTCCCTGAACCATCTCCCCACCTTTCCAATATCCATGAAAGCGTTCGTCTTTATTTTAATTTATTAGCTTATTTTTGCAGGACGACAACTTTTATATGCTAGGTCTAGATCCACACGACGCTCAAAGAAATCCCCATATAATAACTACCCTATCATATCCACAATCATCACTATACAATAGAAGAAGTGAGATCTAATCACTAATAAAGAAATAACAATAACTAAAATATAATATTAATAACACTAACCCAAAAAAAATACCCACAAACACAAACCTAAAAACCAAACCAAAACTCAACATATACAGACTACTTTATCCTGCTAGGTTATTATATACAGTAACACCTAAAAACATACCATAAAGAAATACATACCCACTACAGAACTCTCTGAAAGTTGAGTCTTCATAAGTAGGAACATTAATTACGTAGATATTTGAATGTGACCATATTATATAGCTTATTTAATCCATCTGACAAAGTAGGAATTTTATTCAAGATATTTTGCTGATTAATTATCATTGTGATAACACGAGGTTTGTTAAGTTTGCCTTTGTACATTATAATCTTAGTTCTGTTAATAATTTATCGATTAATGTGCTAGCTTTATTGACGCTAAAAGCTTTGTCATTGATTATGCAATAATATTTCGATTGGATTAAAGTTAATATTAATTAGAACTATTTTTGTGTATGTATTGGCTAAAAACTTTGTTATGTTGTATCAGATTTAATTAATTGAGTTGTGTATTGTATGATTATATTTAGGTAGATCATAGATTATGATATAAATTTCATTGATTATATATATATTACTATTTACAATGTAAAAAATTATTAACGATAATATGTTATAATAAATAATATACGCCCTGGAAAAAGTATGAATAGTTTACGTTTTGTATGCAATGTAAGTTACTTTACTTTACAGGTGTTTAAGTGTGGAGCTTTGTTAATGTTCACTTTATTCTTGCTTAATGATTTGTGTTAGTATTGTTTATATTAATGTATAACATTTATTTTTATTACTTTAGTTTCTAATAATGATTGACTATGTTATAAGCTATATTAAATATGAAAACTCATTGTTATGTTAGCATATTATTCAATGGTTAGTAATATTATATTAAAGAACTCAGTTTTGCGCTATGCTTTATCCGAAAGTCGATAGTCTATTAGATCAAGTTAGGCCGTAACAATGCAAGTTTGTTATCTACGAGTATTAATAATTAACATTGATATGTTTAGAGATATTTGCTATGAAAAAGAGAGAATAGGGTTATAACGTTTTGTATATATAAGCTGTGCTATTATGTAGGTACTTTACTGCTATTAGGTATGGAACTTATATGGAACTTTGTAATGTTAGTTGTTTATTCTCTACGTAAGGTGTGTTAGTTTTGATTTAATTGGTTAGCCTTATTATGATCTTTGATTTGAGCAGATACCTCAAACAATAGCTTAATTATATGTATATAAACTATATTAACTGATCAGCATATATTTACGATTTTGGTTGGTATTAAGGAAGAACTTATTATTTGTTACCTATGTTTTATTGTATGTTTAATGTAGTTTTGTTGTTAGTTTGTTGTTGTTGATTGTTATTATTGTTATTTTATTGTAGTTATTATAGTTATTATATTTTGTTATGTTAATTAGTTAATGTCTAACTGAGATATTATTATACCCTTTTTGAGAGAACTGATATTCAGGAGTTCGTTCGTGCATGGTGTATTCTGAATTTTAACTTTAATTCTTCTGACTGGTTGAAAGTAAAGAATCTCATTTACCTATTAAGGGTTGTTTATCCAGAATTATCGTGAGTGATACACTATCGTTCATAGATATGGTGTGTTAATATGTATTTTTTCTTGCTGTAGTACTGGTACTCACCTAAAACATTGATCTTAACTAATTCTTCCCTCCATCTTTCCACATCTGCTGTTGATTATCTTCACGAGGAGCTTTTCGAATTTTCAGTTGTGTCAATTAAATATTTATCGTCATATCCTGATGGAACCTACTTTTGCACAGAGATACTAATTGCTTGTATATTAACCTGCCAGAGCAGTTCCAAAGTTAATATAGATGCTTCTATATCGTTTGGTGCTGTAATGGATTCATCAGTATTATCGATCTCGGCTGCTGATGGCTAGAGGATAAAGGGTATGTTGGTTATCAACATTATATTCGATATGATTAGACGAAATATTCAGTGAAGTAGTGATATAGTGATGAGGATAGGTTCAGATAATCGATAAATTATTATGGCAGTTATGTATTGTCTATCGTCGTCGTTTGATCATTATATAATAAACCCTTGATGTTACAGCCACTATTTGGAACTCATCGATCGTGTGAACGTGTCTGCAGTACGTAGTAAAGAGGTTTACGGTCATATATCATATATGTTCAAGTAAGTTCAGATATCATCTTAGAAAGTAATAATTAGCATCATTGTACTTAAAATAACGAATAACTGAGATTATACACATCTTAAACGATGTTTAAGACAATATCACTTCGAATGATGTACTAATATAATTAACATATATAGCAATCTAAATGGTGTGTATTAATACTTAATGATATTTATTAACACCTGAGAATACATTGTGGATTATCGCGTATAATATAGTGTACATGGAGTGCATTATAACTATCAGTTACTATGAATAAGTTTTACTTCTCTCTTGATATGATAAGTAGAATTAGAGTGGTCTGCTGAATTCAAAATAATAGCGAGAATAAATGGTTTGTGTGTCGCTTGTACTTAGTGTCATGTATAGTACATTGGCATACCTTCAAAATGCTTGAACTTCATATATCTACGAGGAGGAAGCTAGTTATTCCGAGAAACATACAACCAACTTGAGATTCCTATGTTCTTGGCGTGGACTAAGTAGATCGGATTGAATAGGAATATGTTGAGTAATATAATAAACCTTTATATTTTATCCGGTATTCTAACAAAACTGAGTACGTTATATTGTAAATGTACTTATATAGGCTGACCAGCGAGCGCGCTTATTTTCAGAGTGACATTTGAGAGGCGGTAGTTAGTTTTCACAATTACATCCCGCCAAATTAAATGGAGAGAGTAGATCCGTTGCTTTAGCTTCCGCCCTTAGTGTTGGCGTTACTCTCTCATAGGCTACATCTGATTTGTTACTCCGAAATTTGGCATGTTTATGGTTCGTTCTGGTTGTCGTGAACCTTTATTTGTAGGCTACTAAATCACTTAGTGATGTCTAGCGCTAATGAAAAAAAGTTTTACCCAATGCTTATAGAAGAGGGTTGGGCTTGTTAAGATATGTACAATGTTATAATGATATAAGAATTAACACTGAGTTATATGTTAGCAGACAATGTCTATGACTAAAAATATGTGTAAATAATTATCAGCTGATTTTTGGAATAGATATTAGTATAGTATCTTATATCTAGTTAGTTTAAAGTATGAGTGGTGTAATTTGTTTAAATGTTAAACCCTTTTATATCTATTTATGAGTTTATGATGGGCTAAGTTTCTTGTTGTGGGTTATATTCAATTATTATTATTATTATCTCATCATTAAAGTCAAACCTTTAATTACTGTGAGAGATGTAAAAACTTTGTTTACTGATAAGCATATATTGCCATGATTATCTTTGTTAAATTTTAAAAACTTGATTATTATTGTATTATGTATTATCCAAAAATGATTAACTGAAATGTTGACCTTTAATCAATAATGATCTAACAGAAATGGTTTACTAGTAGAAAGAAGTATGGCAGGAGTGGGGAGGGAGAATTGGATGGTGGTTATTAATTTGAATTTAGTGATTTTAGCTGCTTTAGGGTATTGTATTAAAAACGGTTATAAAATATATTGTAAAGTCTGCCATCCATAAAAAAAGAATAAATAAGAAATTTTACATTTATTATGATACTAATTTTAACTTTATTTGATTTTATTTATTATTCTCTTTGATGGTTTCTGAAATCCATTATTTTTTCGAAATATTCTACAGATCGTCCTCACTACTATAACTCAAACCGGGGTCCATCTTCGAAAACATTATTGTATCGTGGATGGAGACCAACATTCACACCATAATATTCTCTAGTATAAACACGAGAAACCGTGTGCAGCTCAGACATTGGAGCCAGCACCGGTGCAGTGTATCTAGTACAAGTGTTTTTCCACTAATCCTCTTTGCTTATGTCAGACTCCTTCATTTCATTTTAAATCTTTCCTCCTTCCTCATTTCTATTTCTTCCTCCTTCCTTCATTTTCTAAATTTTATTGTTTTTGATCGATTCACTCTGTCTCTTTTTTTTTATGCCAGGTCCTCTGGGTAACTGCCTCTACTCATTATTATCACCTATATAGGAGGGTCTCAGACACCACTTAATATTAACAGACTTAATAATCATCATATGTTCGAATCTGACGACTTTAAAATACTATATTTATAGTGTGACACTAACATTGGTGTTATACGTAACATAATGTTATTATTATAACTCGGCAATTAATTCCAGGAGCTAGTATGGCCTATCCAGCTACACGAGAGGTTGCAGCGGAGAACTCTACCTACTCTAGTATATTTATATTTACAATAAGTATAATCTTTAACTAGATAATTATCAGATAACCTCTGAACCTTCTACACTCAAAATTTTACAGCCAATTATAGATAACACTTCTGGATTTTTAAGTGGAGAGGTTGGGGTCCCCTTTCTTCGAGAGGATCTCTTCTCATCATTTTAACCATCGGATGTGTAGACGCTACACCCATCGTTCTAACGACTGTACTAGGTTCCACCTAAATTATAGTTTTAAATTAAGACCATCTTTAACTACCATCAAAGTAACTAAACAATTTCCTATCCTATTAATTATAATTAAAAAAACGCCATTAAGACAGAATTAACCCTACATTTGCGTATGATTATGTTATCAAATACATCGGATTCAGAAAACCGGAAACTGACAGAGAGCCCCAGAAAAATCACAATGCTCCTTGCGAGCAGTGAATACAGAGTCGGAGTGACGGTAAATAGAATATAATAAGATCAGCTTAGCAGGTATGATCGGCCGTGTAAATTTTAACGAGACTACTCACAAGATAAGCACTTTTACTCTCTCGAAGAATATCTCGTATTCTAAGTACTATCTGACGTAATAATAATAAATAATAGTCTAAAATAAACTCCAGGTATATTATGAAGTCAGCTGTATGCATGCATAGCGCAAGCACATATTTAATCATTACCTGGAACCCTGCCGCCTCCGGTTGCGTGGATCCGTCCGTGACAACCGAAGGAGGCGGAGTCCGTGAAACCGGCTGTGGAAATAATCCCGGAATCTGAGCGTCCGGATAACCTAGAGGCGAGAGCGGAGGAGCTGTTGCTAGTGACCTCTCTAGAAGCTGGCATGGCGGGGGGACGTAATGGAAGGAGGTGATAGAATGACTAAGGGGGTAAACGCGAGGAGGAGCGAGGAGCTACAATTAGATTGATATTCTATCTTTGTAAAGAATAAGAGGAAAAATTCTTACCTTGTTAATTTCCAAAAATAAGAAATTATAATGTATCTCACCAGAAAAGAAGACATGAGAAGTTTCTGCGAGTTCTGTACACGTCAATATCATATCGGATTTGCTGAGCTTGAACGGAGGAGATGCAGAAGGTGACGAAGGATACGAAAGATTAGAAAGAAGTTGCATATAATAAAAACAACTCAAAGGTAAAGCATGTTTCCGGAATGCGAGGAAACACTTAGCTTATATACAGAACCATATAAAATATAATCGAATATAATTGTGTTGTGTGTGTGTGCGCGCGCGCCGCTCTCGCGCGTGACGCTAATATTCTTGCTACGCCACGAGATACGTCATCCACACTCGAATAATTTTGGGACAACAACGAAACGATATACGATAGTAAAGAGGGCAGACTCTGAAACTGCAAATAACCACTACGAAGAGATACAGGATCAGACACAAAAAGGCGTAAGCCGAGGCAAATATCGCGTCCATCGACCTCGAAGGGATGATCAACCCAGTGATATAGACATATCGCTAATAAAAGCAGATCATAAATAAGACCTATGAAAGATTTAAACGCAAAACGGAGATGATCGAATCTCATCCCAATAACCCTAAATACCCAGATTAGCATATGAAAAGAAAAAGCATAGAATATTGAGGAAGCGGAAAAGATACTCATTTACTTCCACTCATACGAAAGAGGTGGCAGCGGTCAGATTGCTGACACATCACTAGCTGTTCGCAGATCAACCACCCAACTCCGAAATTACCTACTCTCCCAGATCAGCGAGAATAGTAATCGGAACTGGAAAATTAAAGCACAAGCGGGGCAATTCAGAAGATAAAAAGAGGGAGCAAGCAATTGATGTGAGTACGCAAGAATCCGACCGGTGTCGAGTCATCGGCATAACTGAGTGATAGACGTTTGAAGGTGCCAGGTGAGAAGTATCATTAAATCGAAAATGTAGGAATATAAGTAGGTAAATAAGACAGAACCCTGAGAATCACCACTCTTCACCAGAAAAGAAGAAGAAGAAGTCGCCCCCATACAAACAACTTCCGATACTTCGAAACGATTTTAAAAGAAGATAGTACACAAAAGCTCAATACGAACCAATACAACCCAAGACAAAACGAGCAGGAAACCACCACACCCAAGCGGAGGAAGCTTGGAAGACAAAGAAACACAAGGGGCACATGGATAAATATAAACTCGAGATCACAACCAACAATGACTAGATATTGAGGGATAGAAGAAAGTATATATCACAACGCAGAGGTGTGAAACGTCTCACAATTACTGGCGAGTTATCTCTAACACAGAGTTAGATATAACCCAAAGAGAGACTGTAAAACATTTCCATATATATTCTGGTAACTTCATAGGTATATCGCTAATATTCAATGAAATACTGCATTCTAGTAGTTATTCTCTTCTGATATCTGCCCGATTAGAGCGTTGCTCCAACATGGCCGATCGGATCCCATTGAGAGTTTTACTTTTCCAAGTATATGGTCTAAGGAAAAATAAAGTAGAGAAATCGAGTAAGAGATATATTTAATCAAGAGACCCAAAGAATATTCTTGTTGTTTAGATATGTAGTGTAGATGATGTTTGTTTAGTTGATTATTGTGTGTGGTGTTGATAGTCAGTAGTGTGTGTTTGATGGGAGGTGTAGTCGTGTAATGAGGGTCAATAGGTTTAGTGTGATATGATCAGGATGGGGTCCGTTTGCGCCGCCTGCCTAAGGTGGTGTGTGTGTGCGTGCGTGTGTATTGATTATGGAAAGTGGATTCTGGGACATAGTTCGGAAAGAATGAATTCTCGAGCTACTGAGGGTGAGAGAAGATGGACGATAAGTTCTGCATTGAAGCAATAGTAGAGTATAGGTTGAACGAGGGGCAGGGAATAGCCACGGAAGCTACACTTCCTCCACTAAGTTCTTATGTTGATAGGACCATTGAACATACTTCAGGCCATACCACCATTCCTAACGTCTATTTAGTATTTCAGAGGGCCCAAAATCATACAACAATAAAAAATGTAATCACACGATGCTGAAAGCATATGTATCACTCTTAGATGTGGAAGATATAATAAGTTAGAGAAGAGGAATGCCAGATAATCTTCCAGGGTTGTAAAGTTATCGAGGAAAATAGAAGGCCGAACAGATTAGATAAGCCTTTTCAGTTTTAGAATTAATAATAGCAAGAGAAATCATCATAGATTCGAAATAATGAGAGGGATGAGTAAAAGGCATGATATATCAGAAGTTTGTACTATGAGTGTTATTGGCAAGAAGGCCCAGAAAGATTTGTCAGCAGAAAGATGAATCCAATATAAAAGTGGGTAATGTATACGGCGAGCACTTTCGTTATTGAACGAAGTCCGCTTTAGCTCGTTACAAAATAAGTTATTAATTCCATGCAAGCGATTATCCTAGCTAATATGAAAATTGGCGCTAAGAGTGATAAGGAGAAGGTGGAAATATTTTTCGCACCTCACCCGTAAATACGCACTTTCTTTTATCCTGAATGTTACCAGAGAACTAGCACGCATTCGAACCATGGAAATTTAATAAACAGATAAAGATTTAGTTGAAGAAGTGAAATGAAACTACTAAAGGAAGAAGAGAAAAGAATTTACCCCATAAATGCTTATCTTTTTAAATATTATTTATTACATTCACGTTAACAGTTTAATTTAACCATTACTATAGTAAGGACAATATTTGAGACTATCATCTGCAAACTTGAAATCTGCATTAAGGCATGATCGTACTAGAAGGATGCGGAGTCGTAATAAATATATATATTTTAATCAGACTCCGACTGAACCGCCACTCCGACTCTCTTAAAAATTCAATCCAAACTGTGTGACTTTATTGTTCGCACTCCTGACGTCTTAAAAAAAGTAATTGGCTAATAAAGCAAGAATGATCGGTAAAGTATTTAAATGATCGAGCGCAATATGCTCTCGACAATTAATTAAAAAACACAACAAATTATATTCATATATATATGTATAATTTTAGAGATTTTATTAGAGTAAACCTTAAGACACATTTTCCGCAGCTCCGAGCTCCGACTTCCCCTTGCCTCTACGCCGTCAACACTCATCAAGTCACAGAGGATGGTGTCCCACCATTTAGATCGAGCTCTGGCGTACCAGCTTTTAGATAAAAGAAGGACGGCGATAAGTAGTATCTCGAGTGTTATCAGAATAAACATTTTTTTTGTCAAGTATGTAATTATTAATTTCATTTCAGATTCTGCTCAAGTGCGTTTTGAGAGATAAGAAAAACAGACAATGATGATGTATAGGACAAGAAGGCGCAAACCACACTCGTTTCAATGTATATCTAATCACATAACAAAATGAATATGTAATCCCCTTGTAAGATCCTGCTGCGCAATTCCTCGAATAGCCACCAAAATTGCACATTGGCAGAGCGTCACAAGCATCAGATTATCAAGACACACATAACCTATTTCTCATTTCAGTAAAAGTAAGGTAATTAACCAAATATTAATGACTCATAAATTTTTTATTTTATTATTATAAAACAAGCGCATTATTAAAAATTAACAGTTTAGAATTCTAATTCCATTTTATCTAAAATAAGTTATGATCTTTTATCCAATCACCCTACATACTTTGATTTACTTTTGTCAGATGAGTATATTATATTATTAATAATTAATTGAGTATATTAGTATTTTAATATAGTATTAATTATATTATATTTATATAATTAATTAAATATATTATATTATAATATAACATTATATTATTATTATTATATATTAATATTCATAATATATATATATTCTATAATTAACTTATATATTTATATATATATATATATTATAATATATATAATTTAGTGATTATATATTATTATTATAAATTATATATATATTATACTATATATATTCGGTTTAAAATTATATAATAGGCGAAAGTGAAGGTAACAAGGTATTCAATATTATTAAGTTCTCCTTAGTTATTCAATTTGTATATGGATGGGGGTTATGAAGGAAGTAGAGGTAGGGGGGGGTGGCAGGAAATATGGTTAGAATGATGGAGAGTAGTAATGTGAAGGATGGTATGGAGGGTGCCTACTACCTATTATATTTGCGGATGATTTGGTTAATTGGTGTGTTGGGAGAATATTGAAGTAGTATTTAGAGATGGAATTGGCATAGAGACGATTTAGGCAGGAGGTGATGTTAAAGGCATGGTAGGTTTAAAGTATAAACGAAGAATAAAAGTAGGTTAAAGTAATTATTAGGTTGTGAGTGAGTGAAACATACCTTCGAAGTGTGTAAGCTAATTAATGTTTTAGTAATATTGGTTCTTTAATCTTGAACTAGTGTCTGTTTAAATATTATGATATACTGTAGTTTAGATGAAAGTAGGGACCGACCGGGGAGGGAATTTTGCCGGGGCCGCGGCCGGGGGGGGGCGGGGGCCGGGGCTGCTCTAATATAGCCGGGGCCGGGGCTTTAGGTTTAACACTAAATTTAAAGAAATGTTATATGATCAAAATAACATTAAAGTCTTACGATGGAAGTGATGTCTATATGTAATTTCAATTAATTAATATAATTTAAATTAGATATAAAAGTTGAATATCACGAAAATTTGAATTAATTCAATTGATATAATAACTTTTGAAAGCATAATTTGTTATAGAAAATAATTGTTATCTATGAAGTAATAATATATAGTTGTATTATATCATTATTTATTAGATATATATAATATCAGTGACGAATGTTTTTGATATCCAAAGCATAAATACGTCAACATATTTATATGATATTTTTAAAATTAATACGGTATATTTTATATGATTCTATAATGTAATACTCACAAATGGATGTATAGTTTTATCCAAACATTTTTTAATATATTACTGCAATACTATATACTATTATATATAATATATTATATTAATTTATTTATTAATATATTTATGTAATATTATATATTACTATATATAATATAATATATAATAATTATTTATATGTATAGATATATAAGTAGGGCTAATATATTATATATATATATATATATTATAATATTAATATATAATTATATATCTATTAATATTATAATTATATTATTTTAAGAACTACTTTGTCGTAGTTATATAGATTTCACTGTGTATATTTATGTAGAGGATGTCCCGTTGGATCTTTTTAGATTTGGGTATCCGGCTATATATCTGCTTACTTGAGGAGTTTGAGGATTGGTACGAATCACTTATTTAATGTAGGACAAAATTTATAAAACTATGTTTAGAGACAGTGGGTTTGTGTTATAAATGGAAAGATGATATGAGGTTAATTAATAAAAAGTAGGAGTTGAAAGAAGTGAACTCGGATATTTTGGTTCTCCGTATCGAGATCGGAGAAGCCTCTTCAGAGGCCTCACTAGGGACTGGACCTGTCTGTTGTGTATCTTTGATCTTTGCATCAGTGATCCTGGGGAATTTTTCTTTAGTATTTAAATTTAAGCTTTTCATAACATGATTACAAATATGAAATGAAGAGAGAAAGAACGAATGCAAGATTAGTGGAATGAAATATTGAGAGTAACAGGTCCATCTTTGACTGTCTCAAGCACGGAGTGAATGCTTAGTGTGTGAGTTGTTTAAAAGTACTTGCGAATATTATATAGGTAGAAGTGCAATAGGCTGAAAGGATTTCCATGATTTTTCAGCGATGGTGTTGCTCTCGAGAATGTGAAAGTTGATTATTTCTCTAGATCTAATTTAATTTATAATATTGTTGATATTCGTTGTGAGTGACATGAGTAGTGACCTAGGTGGTTAGGACTGCCTATGACTAATGTTAAATATCGTCTGTAGTGTGTAGATTGCTGGTCCTCTATGTGGTGCATGCGTTCTATACATCTGTTATGAGGGTATGTTGATTTGGTCCTTTCATAATATCTTTTATTCAAGTCATATTAGTTCACCTATATATGTATTTATGCAAGTATTGCAGGAGTGATGTGATGAGTGAGAAACTTATATATGCAGCGTTTTGGAGAGGGAGAGAGGGATTTATTTATTTTGCGTATTTGGGGCGTTTGGAGATGTTGTTATAAGAGTGATGTTATTATTAGGTGCGAATAGAGGATATTATGGAGTGTTTTTGAGGTAATGATTTGTATGTGTATAAATCTAACGGGAGATACGTAAATGTATAAAGGTTGAGGATGTTGGGTAAGAAGGAGGTGTATGCTATAGTTATTTTCGGAGGTATGATAAGGTGCTATAATGAAGGAAGCGCTCTTTATATTGCTCCGTTTTTAAATAAGGTGCCTTTTGTGATAAAACTCAGGATAGATAAGTGATTTGAAAGCAATATAGATAAGGTGATGGTAGTGAGTTGGAAGAATGCTAAGAAAGAGAAAGAGAAGGGGAGGAGAGCACGATATTATCGAAAGGAGAGTCAGAACGGAGTTAAATAGGATCGACTATGATACATGCATTATTTTTGAGTGTATGTGTATATGTAATTACGCATGAGACCGTCATATTGGAGTACCGTGTCTATATTTCTGGTTGAAGAATGTTGAGCCTTTTTTCTCTATATAAAAATATAAGCAAATTGTAAAAGTAATATTGTTATTTTTCTGAGTAGTGATTTTAACGCGTAATGCGTAGGGACAGGTGTGGAGGGAGATGGATGTTGGACCATGGCTATTTTACTCGTATACTCTGAAAACTGTAAGAGATCTGAATAGGAGTTAGAGTATAGATTTAAGGAGCGTCAATGTAGAGGGGTGTTGGTGTAGTGATGGGAGGAAGAATCAGAAATATGTCGCAACTACAAAATATTATCTGAATATGCACAATGGAAGCTTAATTTATAATTATAATAAATGCTCATTTTGCAAGTTGATAAAATAACATGTTATGCTCCATTCTTAGAGATTCTATACTAGAGTATGGGTAAGACTCCATAGGGGTATCCATAATACCTTCAGATAACCGAAAAGTTATTGAGTTTGTAATAATATTTGCATTTAAAATGAAAGAAGTTATGTAATTAAGTAATGATAAGATTGGTGCCCTTTCAACGTTTAACATATTTAAAACAGCTCATATTAATTACCTCATTACAATCTATATATACTATCTATTTCATTTTAATTGGCATATATTTCAAACAACTTATACGGCTACTGAGTATAAGGATATATTGCCCAATAATGTATTCTCAAAATGAGTTATTAATCATTAGAGTTATTAAATAGAGTTATTAATCATTAATTTTTGGAGGATGGGGAAAACTTGCGTCAATAGTTTTATGGAATTTATAGAGCAAGTGCGTGAACTTATTCCTGCAGATAGAAAGATACCCTAATGATTATACCTAAACTATATTAACAGTCTTATTAACATACTTCAGTTCAGTATATTTCGATTTGAAATGCCTTCAACATACTCTAAATATACCCTTACCTCGATACCATTTAATCATCATGGTATATCACATATTCACCTTTGTCAATTTACTATAAATTATATAATATATAGAAATAACCATATCATTAGGCACCAAACTAAATACATTTGCTATCTAATCGTATTCCACACAAACACAAAATTAGGCTGTTCTGTCATCTCTAATCTTCTCCCCCGTCTTTCGTGAAATGTCTCATCTCACCTCTTACTACACAAGAAACTAAATACATCTACAATATACTTTAAATATCACTTTACTATCCTGAGTTTTTTAACACAAAAACTCAAAGAATTTAATCAAGCTATAAATACTGATTTACCTTACGCTAATGAAAAACTTTCCCCCGAAAATAATATGACAACACCTCTTTTTACCAATTCCTCAATTACCATTATATTCGTTAAAACAAATTTTATCCAAGAATATTACGGATGTACGTTTATAACCTCATGGAAAAACAGTTGTCAATTACAAAACGGAAAGACAAGCTCTCCCATAGCTGTAGTATATATCACATCCCCTGCTATACCTATTAAATTAAAACATATTATATAAAATTGCTAACTCAACAGTTTTGCAAAGAGAAAATCATTAACAATATATATTTTATATTATAAAAGATGACCTGCTAACAAAGATCAGCAATAAATTCAGCTTTTAACACAAGTCATAGGAGCGTAACACGGCCATCCTATCTAAAATTCAATTCAACAATATTAAATGACATTGATCAAGTTAAAATATTAACAATTCACACTAGAACCCTATTAACGCATAATACTGGAAATCCTTTTGCAGTGTTATATAGTATAAACAATCTACAATAAGCACCCGGTCAGAAGTAGTTAAGCATAGAGATTTTTATTCAAATATGTAAATTATCGAATAACATCAAATCATTTACATCAACATGTCCATGAAGAAACATCTCAAAAATCATTTTGTCCCTACAATTATATCTTTTTCCTAGAATGAAAATCAAGTTCCTTTAATCTCATCAGGTCTCGCGTGTCGGAAAGAAAATTAGCTTTCCTATTTTAAAATTTATTTTCATTAAAAAAAAGTGTATTGAACAATTAGTTTTAATTTGTGTAAACATTTATAGTAATAATAAATGACGTGGACTGTTAAGAGCATACTACTAAAAAAAGAATCCAAGGGCTTTCCCAGTAATTGTAAAGTATATAATATATTAAATATATTATAATATATATTATAATATTAATATACTAATATATAATATATATTTTTATTAAATATAATTTTTAAGTAAAATATATATACTATTATATATTATATATAAATAATATATAATATATTTCATATCAAGTGTATATACTTACTAGAATAATATAAAACAGTGTAAAGAAATCTATTAGAAGTAAATATTGTAAATATATATTATATCATATTAATATTATAGTTATATTTATCATATAATATTATTTAAATTCTAATTTACACATAAATAAACTTGTGAAATTAAATATGATTTCGGAAAACTGATTTGAATTTTTCTTGAAGATATTTACTTATTAAATAAATAAATAGTTAAAATATTCTAAGCATTTATCCTTTATAATTTTCCTCCATTTTATTAAAATGATGCGTGGCCCAGGCCGTAAATATTCGAATATTTTATTTATAAATAGATAATAATCGGTAAATAATTAAATTGGATTGGAAATGTTGGAAACTTAAATGTTGGGTAAATACATAACCAACCAAATTTATAGGATTATATTTTAAGGTATGTTTATATAATATTGCATTCAATTTAATACAGAATGACAGTAATGAGAATAAATAATTGATTTTTTTATTTTTTGTTTGATTTAAGGATTGAAAAATGTCTCTATCTTATTTAGTGTAAATTTTACAGTTAACCCCGGTAGAAACCCCGGGTTTTCCTGATTTTTGGCTACGGGGCCGGGTCACGGGGGCCGGGGCGGGGCCCCGGAATCCGCGCTTCCTAGATATATGTGGTAATGAAAATAGGGAACGGATGAATAGCAGAGTTTAAGTAGTAGGAGAAAGTTGTGAATAGGCAGGAAAGTATAAGCTGGAGTGCATATTAAATCGTTGTGATGGTATGTGAGAAAAGGAATAAGTCTTAGGGTGCGTTATAGGGTCTTAACCATTGAGAAAGTGTATTCATATTGTCTACCTGATTGATTAATGTATTAATATTAAGTGAGGACTTAATAGTCTGGAAAAAGAGCTACGGATTAAATGTTCATGTGTTTCCGAATACTCCATCTTTAGGGTCATGACTAGCATCAGTGACTTCGAATTAGATCTGGAAAAGGAGCGCTGGCATGAACCTTTTAAAGAATTTGTTTGCTGTGATAAGTTTGCTGAAGAGAGAATAATATTAGAAAGTTTCGTCTGAGATGGTTTGGGATCATGTGAAAAGGTAGAATGAATTATAGTTGGTTGTTAAGTAGGATGTATATATAATAGTATGGTGAGAGTTTGATTTGTGAACGATCATAGGGCTGGGAGATACCAAGAATAAAATAATGGATTGAGTCAGTAAAAGGAATGTCTTCAGGAGAGAGAAATGTGAGATTTGGCAGAGGCGAGAGGAAAGGTGCAGAATAGGAAGGAAATAGTAGGCGGTATATAGATTTTTTGAGAGGGAGTGAGTATGGTTGTGGCCCACTCTGGCCAAGGGATGAGCCCACACTGACGAAATATTATGTCATGTGAGGGTACCGTCGCGGTCCCATGAAGCTCTAGGGATGGATTTTTCTGACTGGCGAGACGAGTTCTCACTAATTAAGGTTATAATGTAGGTGGCTGACGAGGTAAATAGCTGGACTATTTATTTTCAAACTTAATGTGTCATATTCTTAATACTAAAAACTTTTCACTTTTCCGATATCCATTGTCTTACGTCACATTCCTAGTTCTAAGGAGAAAAAAGCGCAGATATTCAATATATTAATATACTATTAATACTATATATATATATATTATATATATTAATTAATTAATAATCATATATATATATTAAATATATTATTATTAATATTAATTAATATGTGTTATTATTATATAATTATATATATAATATAATTATTTATAGTATATTATATATATAGAATATATATATACTACTCAATATACGGTATATATAATATTAATATATATACTATATATATATATATGTTTATGTGCATAGAAATTATGCAAGATATTCAATTATATATTTTACAATCCTAAATTTAATTAATAATATTATGATCATTTTTTAAATTAATAATAATAATAAAATAATAGAGATATATAATAATAATAATAATAAGTAATAAAAAATTAAATAATAATTATTATTGAGCAAAAGTATAATATTAAAAAATCATATGGAGTGGATAAGAAATATATCATATTAATAAAAAATAAATATAAACTTAATTTATAAATCTAATTACTATATATCAAATGCTGTCTCTAAATTTTCGATCTCCGATTGAAATATAAGACGATATACCTGACTTACTCGAACTCACCAATATATATAGAGAATTTTTCGACTCCAGCATCTCCGACTCCAAACCACTTTGCACAGAATTTAAAACTCTCCGACTACTCGACACTTTACCGACTCCTCTACGTGAAAATTTACGAGATCTCCACCACAACTCTCCCCACGACTCCGTCCAGCTACTAAACTGTTCCGACTAACCTCCGCAAGTCCCTTGCATATAACGCCTTACTGGCCTAAATATTAAATATTTAAAAATTATATTTACTATACTTACATACCTTTTCATACTTAAAAACTTTATTATAGCGACTTATCTAAACTCTACGTTATAATAACTGTAGTATATATATAGATAGTATTAATATATATATGAGGAGAATATAGTAGGCCTATAGAGGTCTAACTCACGGTAGTAGGCCTGTATATAGTATACGGGGATCTTATATATTATATTAATCAGCTATTCTAGTAGGCTATATATCTATTAGAGGTAGTATCCATATACTATATATGGTATACTATGTCAGTAATATCATATTAGATATACTTAGGCGTAGGAGACTAGCCCACTTGACCTACCAGAAATAGAGAGTTTCGGACCCTGTTAATGAATTTGTTATTTCATTTTCAATTATATGCTTCTGAGTAATTTATTATTATTTTATTGCCTCAACTTCATTGATTATTATTATTATTATGTATTTATATATATTATAATAACTCGCTATTAATATAGCTTGGTGAATTGATTAAGAGAGTCTCATAGGTAATCAAGAATATTTATTAGATCGCTTATATATTATTATTAATATATACTAACTAGTAAAAAATATTAACTTAAATAAATATATAGATATATACATATATCATATATATATAGAACATATATATAGATATTGATAAATTAATATTAATTATTATATACTTACGTTAGTAACTATAGCATATATAGTAGTATATAATATATAATATTACTGTGATATATAATATATATATATAATATAACTCTAAATTATTATTAAATAAACTTTTATAATACCTTTAGTATGAATATAGGTGAAACTAGAGAAATATTACCACATAAAAATCACGCATATGAATAATATCTCAGAAAACATAAGATAGAATAACATAGAACTGAGATTATATATATTGTATAATTATATATCAGTCAGATAATGCATTTTGATATGGTAAATGAAATATAAATAATCTTTTTATTTTTTTTATTTTTTAATTTATATAATTAACATATCAAAAATAAATGTGAGTTAACAATAATATAAATATTAGAAAATTAGAAATAACATATTATTAAAATCTAGACGTATGAATAAAATGTATGATATAAATAGAATTATTTTTTATTTTTTATTAAACTAAAGAATAATAACCCCAAGGTGAGTTATAACGAGAGGCAATGATGTCAAGAGTCGGAGGGTACTTCACTACAGCCTCCTATGGAGGGAACGACGGGTGAGTTGGAAATAAATGACATTTAATTTCCCATCTCTCAGATATCGAGATGGAGGATCTTAACGAGGAAAACCACTCCGCTCTTATTGGTATTAATGGATTGTTCATGGTGTGAAATTATGGAAAAACGTCCCATCAATAATAATAACCCCTAGATTCCCAAATATATATGAAAATAATAAATCCTAAATTAATAATAAATTAAATTAATATAATTAATATTAATATAATAATAATTAATAATAATTAATATAATATAATATATAATAAGATAAATATTAATATAGATATAATAAAATATTATATAATATATATTTAGAGTCATTAATAATAAATAATCTTATAAAATTCTTATTTAAAGTTTAATTTTAAAAAATCAAACAAAAGAGAATCAAGAATAGTATAATAATTGAAGGATTAACTAGATATCAATTGAAGGTTTATTATAATTTAATCTTGACAAATTATAAGAATGTATAAAATTCTAGCGACTATTAAATTAAATTCTGGGTTAAAGATTGATATCAAGGTAAAGGAATAATTAATTCATAGAAATTAGAATATAGCAAAAAATGACCAGCTTTTGACTAAATTAGCGAATTATTGCCGCTATTTAATTAGCACGACTAATTTAATTGGTATTCATACCAATTACGGTAGTTATTATATATTATATACTATAAGTATATGTACACTTAACTACTTTTTATTATTGGGCCTTTATATATTAGATGACTACTTATTATTTTGGTCAACCCTATAATTTTTTCTATTTTTTTGATCAACTCTCAATTTTTCTGGCTGATACACTACTTTCGAAGAAAGGGCGGCCCAAAATACGGTTGCGTTAGCAACTAGTGAGTTATGTTAACGTCGTCTCTACCATACTCACTAATTTCTAGGATTCACATTAAGGGTCAAATTTTGCCCACGTAATTTTTGATCTTCATTTAGGGGCCTTAGCCCATTTTTGGGATCGTTTAACTTAGATCCGCAGCAAACCCGCAGCGTGCTGTGTGTTGTTGTTTTGATGTAGTGTTGATGTGTGTGTGTGTTAGTGTGTTATGTGTTTAGTGTGTGTATTTAGTGTGTGGTGTGATGTATTGATTATTATACTGTGTTAGTGTATATTATAGTGTTCTATAATAATATTTATTATATATATTAATATTAATAACAATAGGTATGTAAAGTAATAATTATAATAATAACAATAATAAGTTTATAATATATTATAAATAATAATACTAATATATTATATAATTTAATAATAAATAATATTATATAAAAAAAATATATATTAAAAGTATAATTTGAGCCAATGTCAGGAAATAACACTCTATATAAATTACATTGAAGATATTGATAATCTATTATATTCCCCAAATGATCTGTTCTCTACGACATATGTCTCCTCAGAGACATTAATTCCTATTTGTCGAGAATAAGTATACCGATCACTAAATTGAAAGTAGTTAATATATTAATATAATAAGTTAATATATAAATTATAATCACACACTCTCTTGGAGTGATTTTATATATAAGCAGTAAAACATATAGTTTATAATAGTGTAAAGTCATAGTATAAAATATTACTTATAGATTTTTATAGTCACAGCTAAAAAATTATATTTAATATATAAATATATATATATAATAATATATCTATAATATAATATAAATAGTTAAAATACTAAGAAGTGACCTTGTATACGGTAATACTACCCTAATTATTAGTTGGCTTAGGTATAAAGCTAACTCATCTATAATATATATTAGTCTATATTATGTGATTTATACTGTGATTTATACTTTAGTGTCTTTTATAGGTATAATGTAATTAAGTTAATTAAATAGTGAGGTTTTAATAGTAGTAGTAGTATTAAATAAATTAATATTAAGTTAATATAATGTTAAGTTTAAGTCAGAAATTTAAGTTAGTTTAAGAGGCACTGTTTATTGGGTCGAGCTGAGTCTCTTTTAAAATGTTTCAGTAATATAAAAACTCAATATAAAAGCATACCTATCTCCCTACCCTAGGTATAATACAGAGAAATCTGCAAATGATTTTAATTGATTTACTTGATATTTATAAGGTATTGATATTAAAAAGATATATGTGAGTAAAGCAGGTAAAAAAATATATATAAATTATGATAGCAGGATATAAAAACTCGTATTTGAATTTGATATATATATATAGTTAAAGTAAAAGCCAGTATAATACATTATATAGTTAAAGATAAATAGTTAAAAGCATAAATAATATAACAAATAAGCATACTAATCTCTACTATTATACTTATATACTTATATCTATATTATATACGTTTAGGTATAACACCTTATATATTTATATTCTTTTGTATTCGGTATTATTTATCTCTGGGTAATTACATTGGTATAACTTTTATTTTTAATATAAGGTTTATGTAATCTAATAGTTTATCTATATGTTTTTATAAAATATAAAATTTTCGTTAATATTTAATATATCATTTGTTAAATATGAAATAAATTAAGTATTATTTTAATAATATCTATGGACACTTAATACTTGGTGATTTTTTTATTTCCTTTGTATTTTCTCTTTCTATATATCATTAATTTAAAATAAAATATATTATAATAAATATATTAAAATGTTTTAAGTTAAATAAATATAATATTAATTAAAATAATATAGATATATCTCATGTGTGTATAATATCCTTGTGAAGAAATAGAAAATTTCATTTGTTATCGTACCAAAAATTAGTTTTATAAAATAATTGTATTTAAGTTTAATATTGTGAAAATTTTTAATTAAATATAATTAAAAATTAAGGTATATTTGTAAAAAAGAAAATATACTACTTTACACTATGGTATGTAGGACAAATTTGATATAATCTATTTAAATTGATATTTCGCGATAATTATGTGTATTAGTAATTTTTCTCTACAATCGCATCATCTGCGGTGTGGCCGGTGTTTCGACTCCTATGAACTAATTTGTGCGGTTGATAAGTAGGCGCCATGCGGCGGTCCATCATATATGGTGATGTTCTACTCAATTATGATACCTAGGGGAAGAACATCAATATTATATTTAAGCTTCTGTTCTATATGTATTCATGGTAGTGGTTAGAAAAGCCTTAGAAAAAGGTTTAGAATTTCTAACTTCAATAAAGCTTTTGATGGAAATAAAATTTCTAATACCTAGCCAAATTTTATCCGCGTTTTACTCTGATACAATAATACCGTCAATAACTTAGACTTAGTGAGTGTGTGAGTGTAAGTTTATATGGGTGAGTGTAAGTGTAAATATATATGTGGTATAGTCTAGTTAAAGTTTGTCCTATATGGGTATAATGAGGTTGGCATATGTGTGTATTGATGTTAAGTGTGTTATATTGGTTAATGTGTTAATAAGTTAATAATTCTGTGATGTCATGTTCGTAAATTATATATATGTTGTTGGATGTGTGTGTAGTGATGAGTATAAATATATTTATATCTATGCATGTACATTATATTATACTTGTGATTGGTAAGATAAAAATTATATATTTTCTGTTAGTAGTATTATATATAATTGAATTAAGTAGTATAATCTGTTGTTGATAGGTATAAGTTAAATTTTTCTTAGTGTTTTCAGAATAGTTGCATGTGTGTGTGTTGTGCGTGTATATTATTATTTAGTTAGTTAGTTATCTGATTATTGTGTTTTAGGACAAGTGTGTATTTTGATTGTGTGTATGTGTATATGTATAAGTATAAATATATATATATATGCAAAATATATTTATATTATAGTTTACATTAATATTGTTAGTTAATATAAATTCTTTTATGTGTATTAATATTATTATATGATATAGGTAAGTATATATTTGTATATGTATATTAATAGTATATGGTATATATATATTATATATTAGTTAAGTGAATAAGGTAATGTAGTCAGTATAATATGTATTTTATGTTAGTGGTATTTTAGGTTAATTTATATATATAGTTTTTTATAGTATTATAATTCTATATATATATATTATATAATACTTATATATGTGCTTTATATAGTTATAATATATTAATATATTATTTATATATATCATTTATTGTTATAATTTTTTAGTTATATATATTATAATTTTATATATATATATTATTTATATAGTATATATAGTATATATTATATATATAATTAATATATATATATATTTATTTGGATAATTTTATTAAGTTTGACAGTTTGCCCAGTTATGTAGAAGTGAAATGGATATTATAATGTTTTCCATTGATTTTTGGATTTTTAAAATAACTTGAGTAAATGGGTGGTGTAGACGCAACGGATATTAATTGATTGAAAAGCTGTTAGCGTGAGATTTCAGCTATGTGTACTTTTTGTGTTTTGTTTTATTTTTCTATTAAAATGTAATGTGACACAAACCACATCACCAATTTTTCTGTGGTGGTCTCTTTCGCTAATTAGTGGTTATAGTTGTGTTTAGCACGTTATTATGGTAGAGTAAGTATTATGTATTTTAATCTGTTTTGGAACCATAGAATGAGGATTGTTTTGATTGGGAAAAAGTTATCAAGTGTTGAACTGTTACGATATATAAGACTAAGGTTTTGAGATAGAAGAGCGACCTTTTTCTTGGATTTTAATGGAATGAATGATAAATTTTAATGTTTTAGTTTTATTTTTAATGTTTTATTGATTTAGTGTTTTATTGATCTGCACTTGATAGATCTTGTTTATATACCTACTGTCGTCTTTAGCTATGAGTAGTATTTACTTATTTTAGTGTCACGTTTTATATTATCTATATTTTATATATACTATTATATTTATATATATTATTATTAATTATTAATATAATATTAATATTATATAATATATTAATATATATATATATATATATCATATATTATATTATATATATATAGCTATATAAATTATATATATATAATATTATATAATATTATAAATATAGTATTTAGTTATTGTAGGGTTAGTATTATAGGTTAATTCCTATTGTCTAAGCTAGTTTCTAGCTCGATATATATATATACATACGCAGTTAGTAGATATATATATATATTTATAGTACTTAAAAATGATTCTTTTTCGTTTTTATTTAACATTTATTAATTGTCTTTTCAGAGATTATATAGGTTGATTATAATAAGGATTAATAATTTATTAATTATAAATAGTAATTTTATATTTTTTGTGAAAATCGTTTGCATTTGTTTTTAATTTATAATAAATCGTATTAGTAAAGTGGTATGTATGTATTCATAGTCAATTTTCTATTTAAAGAGTCTCAAGTTTTTTTGAAGGTAAATTATCTTTCTGGATATTGTTAGACAGCAACATGAAATATAAATTATTGATCTTGTGCAGTTATATAGATATGAAGTAAGTGTTGAATTTCAATTTAATTTTCTCGTCACATTTATCAATATGAAATAAATATATGATTACTTTTACTCTATACTATAGTTTTAATTACTGATCATTAATTGAAAGTATTTTAGAAACAATATTAAATACGAAATATTTATATCAGTATTTGTATATTTGGATGCAATTTATACTATAAATCATATTTATATATTCTAATTTAAGTGAATAATAAATTGGTTTTGAGATTAGAAGATTGATTGTTTACTAAACCAATCAGCTGTTTTCTAATTTGTATTAAAAATTAAGAATTAGGTGTTTTGTTGTTTTATTTATTTTTTTTTGAGTGCTCTAGTTCTATTATATTATATTCCTTTGGTTTGGCTAAGTAGTAAATAGATGCCTATACTTAGTTAATCTGAGGAGGGTTTATATATGGAAGCAACTCAATTAAATCATCGCGTGTAACACATCATAATATTTTTAGTTAAATTATTATTTATATTAATATAATTTCATTATCTCTATAACTCCAATTGTTTATTGTTTTATTTCATACGTGGTACTTTGTCTACGGGATGTAATATTGCGTTATTTGATTCATATTATATAGTATATTGTGACTTTTATATATATATATATTATATTATTATCTTATATATAAGTTGTTTCTATGAGTATAACATAATAATAATATATTATTTTATCATCATCATATTATGTACATAATATATTAATTATTATATATATATATTCTTATATATATATATATTTATATATATATATTATATATATATTATATATAATAGAGTATATATATATATATATATTATATATATATATATATATATATAATAATATTTTCGTATGGAACTGAATGTTTTGTTTTCTATATTTTTTTATTTTTTTTCAGTATTTTATGACACTATATGTAGTTTATAATTATATATATTATTATAATATATATATATATATATATATATATATATTATATATTATATATATATTATATATTTATCTTATATATATTAAATTATTATATTATATACTTATAGATTAGAGGTGGGTGGCAGGTAAAATGGTATTATAATGATGGAGAAAGGGATGAGTTGGTGGGTGCCTACCTATTATATACGGATGATTGGTTTTTGTGTGGCAAATCTGAAAGAGAGTTTGGGAGAATTGGTAATTTGCTTTTTCCCTGGTGGGTGTAAAGGGGGGGGTTTGAAAGTAAAACGTAGATAAAAGTAAGGTTTGGTTGTGAGTTGAGGAAGTCCTGCAGTGTGAAGTTATGTGTAGATGGTGAGCATCCTGGAAATATGGGTCTGAGTTTAAATTATTGTGGAGAGGTATATGTGGATGAGTACAGGGAAAGGATGATCAGGAGTGTAGATAAGGAAAGTTTTTGTGAATGGCAAGGAAGGTGGCTGGTGCAATTAAATCGTTGGTGAATGTAAAGGACTAAGGTCCTTGGGGGCTCCACGGTGTCTTACATGAGAGTAATGTTGTTTACCCTGAGTTATTGTCAGTAAGTGAGACTGATGGTCTGGGACTAAGAAAAAGTTATTAGATTAAAAGTTTCATGTTTTCAGGTGGACAATCTTAGGGGCATGCTAGGTGTGAGAAGAATTGATAAAGATAGGAATGAGAACGTATTAGAGAGTTTGTGTGGTGTGAAGAAAAGGGAAAAGGAAAATAGAATAAATGAAAGTAATGTTGAGATGGTTTGGTCATGTGAAAAGGATAAATGATTTTCGGTCTTGTGGAAGGGAATGTATAGGGTGGCGAGTTTGTTGGGAACCGACATGGCTGGGGACCGGAAGAAAAAGTGAATGGAGTCAGTAAACGAATGGTTTGAAGGAGAAAAAATGTGAGTTTTTGGCAGAGGCGAGAATAAAAAGGGTGCTTAATTTTATTGGAGTGAATGGCAGGGTTTTTGCGAGGGGTATGGATTTGGCCACCTAGGCCAGGGGAATGAAACCATACAACACACTGACGATTTACCATGTGGGCTGTCCGTCGCGGTTCAGTGAAGCTTAGGGTCGAATTTTTGCTGACTGCGACCGAGTTTCTTACTAATTAACTGGTACAGAGGGGGTGGTAAGGTGCTTTTTTTCGTTTTTGGTCATATTCTTCTAACTGCTTATTCTCTTTCGTTTCCGATGCTTGTCCGTGGCAACCTATCATACCGAGTACTTTGGAAACAGGAGTGAAAGGAAGGAAGAAATTATCTTACTGTATATATATATTATATTTAGTTATATATTTATTATATATATATTATATTATATATATTATATATATATATATATATTTTTTATATTAAATATATATATTATATATATATATTATTTATATATTTATATATAATATTTATTATATATATTATATTATATATATATTATATATATATATAATATATATAGTAATATATATATATATATATATATATATATATGTATATATTTGTACTATGTATAAATTATATATACTCATATATATATATAATATATATAGTATATAAATATATATATATATTATATATATTATTATATATACTAAATATATTTATAAGACAATTTTAATCTTCAAAAAATAATAGTATTTAGTTTACGACATTCAATAAATTGATTAATATTTATTATATATATATATATTATAATATTATATATTTATTATATATATATATATATATTAGTTACTATTATATATATATTATATATATATATTTATTTTATATATATATATATATATATAATATTATATATTATATATTATATATATTATTATACTTATATATATATATATATATATATAATTTATGATATATATATATTATAAAAAAAACAGGAATATAAACTTTTTTGAAAATAAATTGAGTCCTTATATTATATATAGTAATAATATATATATATATATATATTATATATAACTATATATTATATAATACACAACTGTTATATTAACATATATATATTAAATGCTATTAAAAAATCTTACATACATGTAAAAAACTCTTATATTATATATATATTATATATCTATATATATATATGATATATATATTATATATTAGATTATATATATATATTATTATAATTATAATATATATATATATATAAATATTATATATATTATTATATATATATATATATATATTATATTTATATAGTATATATATATTTTTATATATATATATATATTATATATATTATAATATATATATATTATATTATATTATATATTATATATATAGTATTTTAATAAAATATATTATATATATATATATTTATTGATAATAAAATTATTATTACTTGTTGCTAGAAATTCTGGAAACAAAAAGAGGTCAAATGTTCCTGGAAGTTAAAGGTAGCTTGACTTGGCGAGGTTGCCATATTTAATTCATCATCACTTTTGTTGTAGCTGCTGATATGAAAGCAACCTTTAAAATCGTTTGTTAAAATACTTAGTTTAAAAGTTTAAAATAGTCATAGATATTCACGGAGGTCTTGTGTTGGTCGTGAGCATAGTTTTATTTTGTAAAAGGTTAAAATCGTTAACCCTATCGTTATTATATATTCAAACTAGTACAAACGACTAACACTTGTACGTTAACTTTGTGAATATTCAGACTGCACTTTAATAATTTGCAGTTAAGGAATAGTCCTACATTTAATTTATTTAGACATTTACCCCCCCTCCTTTGCATTATTCATACTAAAATCTTGAGGCAAAGAACGGCTTTTTACTAAATTATCGCTTTTAGCTGTGAGAAGACCACAATTTTTCTCGAATAAAAGCTTTTCATACTAAGTAACATCGTCGTCAGGCAATATTCCGACAGCCTTGAGCCTCCAGGAATTAAACCTCTAATCTACTTATATTGAGAGTAGTTTTTGTTTCCATGTTTGCAACCATAATCGTTTTCTTTATTAGCTTTTTGCATAACCCCGGAATTAAAGTAACTGAATATATAATATTATTTCGTTTATAATAAAATGATTAATGCAGAAGGGTATCGTTTTAAATATATATATATATTTATTATATATATATAATGAATATATATTAATATAATATATACTTTATATTATATATTACTATATATATATATATATTATATATTATTTAATATATATATATTTATATATATATTTATATATATATATATATGTTATATTATATAAATATATATATTATTATTATATATATATTATATATAATATATATATAATATATATTATATATATATAACTATATATATTATATATATATATATATATATATGATATATATTAATAATATATATATTAGTATTATATATTTATATATATCTTATCAGTAGTAACAAGGGAATATTGGACGAAAATGACATGGGCCCAGGAATCTAGGATAATTGGCCCTTGACCTTTTTGGGCCAATTTTTACTGACCTTGACCTTTTTGGGCCTTTGACCTTTTTGAGGACCCTAATTTTTTTTGAGAACCCTATTTTTTGAGAACCTCTAATTTTTTGAGAACCCTAATTTTTTGAGAACCCTAATTTTGGCGCCTTTCTTCGAAAGGGCGCCACCAGACGGAGGCGAAGCCTCCGCCGTACGTATTGCCCCCTATTTTAACCCCACCTAATTTTTTTTTTCGGCTATGGGTCATTCATTTTTTGCCACGGTAATTTTTGGGTTTCATTTAGGGCTTAGCCCTTTTTTTATGTCTTAACTTTGGGGTTGTTTGGGAGATCCGCAAGCACTCAGGTGCGTACCGTTTTCCTCCCCGCACCGCGAGCGCCCGCAGTGCGCGTCCGCCCGCCTGAACCGTGGGTTCAAATCCCAGCCTGAACCGTAGGTTCACATCCGCACCCCTTGTGTCCCATCCCTCCTTGTATCCCGTCAGACCATACCCGTCCCGCCACGCCTCAGCTACACACACCAACACACACACAACACCACACCACACTTGCGGCCAAGTGGTCATGACCGATTTTCCACCGTGGCTTTTTTTCTGTTCTTACCTTCTTACCACCTCAAGCCTTAATCGTCTTCCAAACGTTTCGAGTTCTAATCGTGTCCTATTTGTCAAAAATAGACTCGACTCCTTACCTCTAAGGCAAACGCCCATGACCTTTTGTAATAACCCCGTCCAGGCTCGAGAATTAGAAGATATATAATTTATTTTTCAATCTAATAAAAAAAGAAGAACAATTCCAAATAATAATAAATATAATAATAATAATACTAATTAATAATATGATAATATATAATTAATATTAATAATTAATAATTTATTATATATATATATATATTATATTATTATTATATATATATATATTATATTATATATTATATATATATATATTATATATATATATATATATATAATATATTATATATTATATTTTATATTATATATATATACTTATATATATATATATCTATATATTTATATTTATATATATATAATAATAATATTAATATATATATATGTTTATGTATATAATATATATATTCTATTATATAATATATGATATTTTTATATATATAATATATATATATTATATATATATATATATATATATTATATTATATATATATATACTTATATATATATATATATCTATATATTATATTATATATGTATATATATTATATATATTTATATATATATATAAGGAAACGAAGAAAGAGGAGAGAGAGAGGAGAGTAGAGAGAGAGAGAGAGCGAGAGAGAGAAGAGAGAGAGAGAGAAGAGAGAGAGAGAGAGAGAGAGATTTTTTTGCTGCGTGCGCATCATTGTTTCACAATGTTAATACGAATTTAATAATATAATAATATATATTATAATAATAAATAATAATATAATAATAATAATAATAAGATAATTAATAATATTATAAATAACGTAATTTTATTTTATCTTTAATTAATTTTATTAAATAATTACAATTACAATGCGTAAATAATTTATTTTGTAGAATTTCTGTTTCGCTATATTTAATTATGCAAATAAACGTTAGTGACAAGAACAATAAAAAGCATAAAAACCAATTTAAATCACGTGGCTTTTTTACTACCCAAACATGCTCATGTCCATCTACTTCGCCCAATGTTACTTTGCCATCATGGCTTGTCAGCTTTAATAAAAAAAATTTTAGTTTCATTTTTATTTTAGTTATTTTTATTGTTATTATTTTTATTATTTTTATTATTTTTTAATTATTTACATATTGGTGATTATTTTTACTTTAATTATTTTTATTTTATTTTTGGTATTAGGTTTCGTCCCGAGAACTAACACGTGGCTTTTTTACTAACCCAACACATGCTCAGGCCATTTTGTTTAAATTTTCTTTGGGGTATACAAAATAAAAAAGATATTCTGAAACCGTATATATATATTAGTATATATATATAATATATATAGTATATATAATATATATTATATATATTTTATATATATTGTATTATATTATATACTATTATAATAATATATAATAATATGTATTATATATATATATATATTATATATATATATTATATATTCACCTACAATCACACACACACACACACCCAACACACACACAACACACACAGACATGTCCTAACACTAGTCACTATGACACTTAGTAACAAATATGTACTTATACACACATTCCTATGACACACTTATTCACACACTTGCACTCCAACCATAGACAACACATTCACTATGACACTACATTTACCCATAGACACCGTACACTATGGCACTATACACACATACACTATTCACCAATCCGACTTATACACACACTCACTCAAACCATAGACACTTGACATTTACCCATAGAACTTACATTTACCCATGACACTTACACTTGACACTTTATACGCACTAATGTCCTTATACAAACCATTACTATGCACTTATACACCCCCACTTAGTGCCAGTACTGTACATTTACCCATAGACCTTACATTGTTCCATAGACATTCTATGACACTTATACATATGTCACTTATACAGCACATAACTTGAACTTTATACACCACATTCACTATGACACTTATACACACTTACACTCACCCCTAGCGCCCTTCACTCACCACTAGACACTTCATCTTTTTACTGCTTTAACTCCATATTATAACATTACACATACCTTAAAAGCTAAATCAGTAAATCAACTAGAGGTGTTACATAACACCTAGGGGGATTAGTATGCTATTGTTTTTACTGGTTTACTGTTTTAACTCATGTTTAACTGCTTTAACCATGTTTTACTGCTTTACTTATATGTTTTACTGCTTTTAAAACTCATATATTTTTTAACGTTACATATCTTAAGCAGTAAATTCCAGTAATCAATAGAGGTTGTTACCATAAGCAACCAACAGGGGGATTAGTATGCGCTTTTGTTTTTACTGCGTTTAACTGCTATTAACGTCTGTTTTTAACTGCTTTAAACTCACTGGCTTTAGTTGCTTTATTCTGCTTTGCTTTTGCTGCTTTTAAGCTCTCTGCTTTACTGTTTTAACTCTCTGCTTTAACTCATATAATACACATATATTTTATAAACTTATGTTTGTTTATTTTTGTTTTTAATAACTTTTGTTATTTATTTTTATTAAATGGGAGTGTGTAGGGCGGCGTTGGGTATTTTATTTAATTTTGGTATGTATTGTTTATTTATTTATTATTATTTTTATTATTTTATTTTTATTTTTATTATTATAATTAGTGTTATTTTACTTCAGGCCTATTGTTATTATTAATTTAGAGCACACATCACACCACAACCATGCCAACACACACGACAACACGCCACACACACAAAACACACGCACCACCCACAGAACAATTATACAACGCTTCACTATGACTTTATACACACAGGTGACTAGTGAACTTACATTTACACCCATTAGACACGTACACTTTACACTTATGCATGCGGTCAACACACCACACACACACACCAAAACTTACACTTATACACACATTCACTATGATATTATAACGTTCACTATCACTTACATTTACCCATAGCACTTACATTTACACTTACACTCACACACAGTTTACTTACACACCAGTATTTACTTACCTCGCACAGCAGAATTTACACGCCAACAACACAGCACACAGCGAAGGGTAGCACACACCACCGCACACGTCATTTACAATAGCGTTAATTTATTAAACATTTTATGTTTTTAATTAACAGATTCCCTAATCTACACCCGAATCTAGAATGACTTCCTTTTTCAAAGTTTCTCTTAAAACTTCTATAGTAAATCCAATCCTTTCTTTGAACAAAGAAGTCATCACTTAACTGTTAATACTTTTGTGCTTATAAATTTTTACATAAACATAAAGAGTGGAGCGCAATTTTATACTAAAATTTAGGGATTATATTTTGTAAACAATATAGTTTTACCGTACCTTAAGCAATAAATACCAGTAAATCAGTAAGGTCAGCCCCATAGCACCCCTCTACAAACCAGACTATCACGTTTTGTTTCTAGCTTTGACCTATTATTTGCTTCTGACAGGATTCTTAGCATGTTGAAGTATACAAAATAACAAAATAGTTCTTGCCTCTGCTAACATAACTATGTATTTTTTAAAAAATCTTTCTAATTCTTTTTAAAAATAAAATTATTCATTACCATTTTTATTTTATTCGCTCGATGTCAACTAAAATATTTCAAGTTTTTTTAAATAATTCGGGATTTTCTTTAATTATTATCTATGTACTTGACAATCCTCACGAGAACACGAACAACCCGCACTCCTTTGAACAGATACGAACTGACATCTCTCTCTGTTAAAATGTCTTGAAAATAACATACTTTAAGGTCTAAATTTTAGGCTAATCTTTTTGTAGCCCGGGGCGATATAAGGCCTAATTCAGGTCAAAATATATTCTCAAACTGACCTTTTTCTGTCAACGTGTGCAATAACTACGTTACGGCCTAAATTTAGGCCCTAAATTTGGAATTTATAAGCCTTTTTGTTTATCCCATGCTGATTTAAAGCCTAATACCGGTCAGGTCAAAAGGTAATTCAGTATAGACAAGAATCAAATTGTTTATTATTATTTTTTATAAATATAATTTCAAACTGAAACATGCTGGATCGGTAGATCATTCTTTAAGCAGGTAAAAGGAAATGTTTTCCTTATTGTGATTGTTCGGAGTAGTTTTGATCTCTGATATGACTCGTATGTGATTGGTCGGAGAATTTATTTTATCGTCTTTTGAAGATTTCTTTGTTCTTTAGAACTTGTTATTTGAGCAGGTGTGTGTTTTTATTATCGTCTTTAGACCAATACTTTTTAAATCATGGTCTATATAGCTTAGCCGGTGGCAAACAAGTTATGTGATTTGTATTAAAGTGTTTTAATTTTTACTAAGTGTATATCTTATTTATATAAGAAATACTTACATTGAGGAATAATTATTACTTTCACTAGAATAGATCAAATTAATTCACTAGTCAAAGCTAACCACCAGCGGTCAGCATGAGCCCACCCGCAAAGGCAGCCAACCCGCACCCGCTGGTGCGTCCCGCGCGTCCCGCCTGCGCGTGCGCCTGCCAGGCGCAATATTATCCGCGTAGATCGCCGCCGTTAGTGTATTGTCCTACTTCATGCTATTGTTTATATCTATTTACGGAACACCATACACACCCACACACACACGTAACCACGCCCACATTCTTTTGTAATATAACGTATATTTTATTAAAATTTTATTTTTATTTTATTAATTATACTTCATGCCTATTGTTTTGATTGAATTAGATACACACATAACACCCACACACACTATGGTCACACAACACACCACACACACACACACACACGCCACAACTCACTTAAGGATATAAAGTATAGATTTATTAAAACAATTTTATTTTTATTTTATTATTATACCTTAGTGTTATTTACTTTTCATGCCTATTGTTATATGTATTTAAACACACATGCAACAACGCACAAACGCACAACATGACCAGCAAAGTCCGAGCACCACACACACACCACATCGACACTGCACATAGCGAAATCCCCCACTCCGATATTATTGGATGCCTCAACTTTGATGCCTCAGCTTTTGATGTCACTTTGAATGCTCAGTTTGATGCTCAACTTTTCGATGCCCATCAGTTTTGATCGCCTCAACTTGATGCCTCAGCTTTTTGATGGCCTCAGCTTTGATGCTCACTTTAATAACTTGCTTTGTAGCGAGAAGGATCAGCTTTGGTGGTTCATTTCTTGCATGACTCATCTGTTGTTGGACGTCATCTATTGATACCACCATATATTGATGATTCATCTTCATACGCGTTACCACTTACCGATACGGACCTTAACCTATCCTTATAAACACCATCTATTATTTTATATATATATTATATTATATGTAGTATATATTATATATATAGTATATATATATTCTATTTATTATTATACTTATTATATTATAATATTATATATATATATATAATATATATAGTACTACCAGTACGAAGCACTGGCTTTCCCGGCCCCGGCTCGTAATAATATATAGTATATATTTATTTTATACTAGTTCGCGGAGGGGAATAATGCGCCTGCGGGCGACGCGCGGAGGGGCGCGAGCGGAAATATTGTGCCTGAGGGCGCACGCGGCGGCGGGAACGCGGAAATATTGCGCTTGCGGGCGCACGCGCGGGCGGGGACGGCGGCGGGACCACCAGCGGGTGCAGGGCTTGGCTGGTCAGTTTGCGCTGGTGGGCTCATGCTGAGCCTGGTGGTTAGCTTATGAACTAGTGTTCAACACAAATACTTCAGGAAATTAATAATTATTTCCTCAATGTAAGTTTTATTATAAATATGATCATTAATAAAATAAACCACTTTTAATTAACTTTTTGATAACTTGTTGCACCGCTTAACAGCTAAAATGACTATGATTTTAAAATGAGTTTGGGTTTAAAAGATAATAAACACACACCTGCTCAATACAAGTTTAAAGAACAAGTTAATTTTCAAAAGACGATAAATAATTCTCGACCAATCACATACGGAGGTCATATAGAGATAAGGATTATTCGGACCAATCACAAGTAAGGAAACATTTCCTTTTTACCTGCTTAAAGGAATCTTACCGGTCCAGCATGTTTCAGTTTGAAATATATTTATAAATAAATCATATAACAAGATTCTTGTTACACTGGGAATTACCATTTTGACTGGTAATTAAGGCTCTTAATCAGCATTCGGATAGCAAAAGGCTTCCTAAATTTAGGGCCTAAATTTAGGCCTACGTAGTTATTGCACCCACATTTTACAGAAAAGGTCAGTTTGAAAGAAATATATTTTGACTTGGAATTAGGGGCCTAAATCGCCCCGGGCTCCAAAAGGATTATCTAAATTTAACATAAAGTAGTTATTTCACACATTTTACAGAGAGAGAGGTCAGTTTCGTATATGTAAGGAGTGCGGGTTGTTGTGTTTTCACCTCGTGATGAATTGTCATAGTACATAGATATAATTAAAGAAAATCCAATTATTTTAAAACCACTTTTGAATATTTTTTAGTTGACTCGAGCCGAGATAATATAATGTAGTGAATAATTGTTATTTTTAAACTAAAAATTCTGAAGATTTTAAAAAAATACATGTTATGTTAGCAGAGTAGAACTTTTTTTTTGTATTTTTTAGTTTATTATTTGGGCTAAAGATGTAGTAAACAGTAATCATAGGAAAGAAGTGGCATAGCTTGGTGTGAGGGCTGCTAGGAGCTGACTTAGCTGATGTTATTTCGATTTATTGGCTTTAGGTGTAAATATAGTGTTTTTAAATGAAATTTTGTAAATTGTAAAAAAGTTATATTTAAGAGAACTAAATGGCAAAGACTTTCAAAATTACAAATGCAAATTAATTTTGATTCACAAGATAATGGTTTTTTATTATAGGAGTTTTTAGAATTGAAATATTTTAGTAATTATTTGAATGAGTAATTAGAATGTCGTGTTTAATTATAAATCTAATTGTTTTAATAAAGGTTAATACGTTATGTGTGTAAGTGGGTGTGTGTGCCCTATTTGTGTGTGTCGTGTGTGTGTGTGTGTGTGTGTGTGTGTGTGTGTTGTAATGTAAATGTGTGTGGCAGCTGGTAGTAATGTGTTGTGTGTAAG
The DNA here is from genome assembly GCA_015478945.1 of Trachelipus rathkii. Taxonomy (NCBI): domain Eukaryota; kingdom Metazoa; phylum Arthropoda; class Malacostraca; order Isopoda; family Trachelipodidae; genus Trachelipus; species Trachelipus rathkii. Next base: position 1,500 of record JABUQX010076892.1, on the reverse strand, counting down.
TAATGTGTTGGTGTGGTTCAGTCAATTTTTGTGAGTGTGTCATTGTGTGTTGAGTGTAATTTGTAAGTGTTAGATGGATAAATGTAAGTGTATAGTGATGGATGTTCAGTTGATAGTGAATGTGTGGTTAAGTAGAAGGTGTGTGTGGTGTTGTGTGTGTGTGTGTGTGTGTGTGACTACGGCATGTGCATAAAGTGAAAGTGTGTGTTATGGGTATGTAGGTGTATGATGTGTGTTAGTTGTAATGTGAATGTGTGTATAAGTGTAGAGTGTGTGTGTGTGTGTGTGTGTGTTGTGTGGTGTGCGTGTGTGGTGTGTTGTGTGGTGTGCTTGTGTGTGTGTGTGTGTTCTTTCTAAATAATATATTACAAATAACTGACAATCCTTAAAGTATGAGATATTAAATAAAATATAAAATAGTATAAATATAAAATAATAATAAAAATAAATAAAAGTAAAGACAAAAATAAAAATAATGTTTAATAATATATAGTTAAGGTAATGCAGAGAGTTGAAATTTACAGTAAAGCGAGAGTTAAGAGCAGCAAAGGAGAGTTTAAGCATAAGCAGTGAGTTAAAAGGCAGTAAAACTATGAGTTAAAGCAGTAAGACATGAGTTAAAGAACAGTAAAGCATAAACAAAAGGGTTAAGTTGTTAAATGATCCCTTTGTTGTTAGGTAACACTCTATTGATTTACTGATTTACTGCTTAAGATATGTAAGTAATAAATATAGAGTTAATGGGCAGTAAAACTATAGTTATTTGCGTTGAGTTAAACAGTAAAGCGTAAACAATAGCATAACTATCCGCTAGGTGTTTAGGTACACCTCTATTGATTTAGGCTGGATTTACTCGCTTTATAAGGTATGGTACATGTTAATATATGTGAGTTAAGCTAAACGAGTGTGTGTCTATGGTGAGTGTAGGGCTTAGGGGTGGTGTAGGCTTTGTATAAGTTGTATGTGATGTGTGTTAAGTGTATAGGTGTAATTTGTGTATTATAGTGACATTTTGTGTATAAGTGTATAGTGATAAGTGTCTATGGATAATGTAAGTGTTTCTATGGGTAAATGTAAGTGTCTATGGTTGAGTGCAGGTGTGTGTATAAGTGGTATAGTGAATGTGTGTATAACGTGACATAGTGTGTATACGTGTCATAGTGTAAAGTGTCTATGGGTAAATGTAAGTCGTTATGCGGTAATGTAAGGTGTGCTGAACTGGTTTGAGTGCAAGTGTGTTGTATAAGTGTCCTGTGAATGTGTGGTATAGTGATAGTGTGTAATAAGTGCATAGTGTACAGTGTCTTTGGAGTAAATTAAGTGTCTATGGGTAATGTAGTGTCTATGTTGGTGGCCAGTGTGTGTATAAGAGTGGTCATGAGTAATGTGTGGTTACAAGTGACATAGTGTGTTAGTTGGTCAATAGTGGTAGAGTGTATATGGATGTGTTGTGTGTTGTGTGTTGGTGTGTAGGGGTGAATATATATATATCTATATGTA
>JABUQX010076891.1:15000-27500 GCA_015478945.1 Trachelipus rathkii | reverse complement strand
TTGATTATAATAAGGAATGGAATTTTATTATAATTAATGATTTTGTAATATATATATATATATATTATATATATAGTATGTATGTATGTATTGTATTGTATATATGTATGTATGTTGTATGCTTATATACCAATACCCAATATTATATATGTATATTTAATAAATATATATATATATATATATATTTATTAATATATATAATATATATATCTATATATATATATATTATATATTAATATATATATATATATATATATATATATATATTTGTAATGTGAGTCAGAACTTCTCTTTATATGAAAGTTTCTATGTATGATGTATAAGTATGTATGTAGTATGTTCGGATGTATGTTGATGTATGTATTGTTATGTATGTATGTATGTATTATGTATGTATGTATTGTATTATGTATTGTTATTGTTTGTATGCTTATAACCATACAATTATATATATATATATATATAATATAATATATATATATATATATATATAGTTATATAATATATATATACTATTATATAATATATATATATATATATATATATATATATTATATATAATATATATATATTATATTATTATATATATATATATATATTATATTATACTATATACTATATATATATAATAATTTTATTAATAAATAATTATTATTTAATAATAATATTATATATATATATATATATATTATATATATATCATATAATATATATTATATATATATAATATATATATATATACTATTATATATTATAATATATATATATAATATATATATATATATAATAATAATAATAATAATAATAATAATATATAATTATATATATAATAATAATAATAATAATAATAATAATAATAATAATATAATAATTAATAATAATAATAATAATAATAATAATAATAATAATAATAATAATAATAATAATAATAATATTTGTATTGAGAGTTAAAAAAATTATGAAATTTGAGTCCCTTGTACGAAAACGTCTTCTCCCCTAAAACATTAATTTAAAACCTGTCATTCAAAACCTAATTAGTTTGAAAACAAAGAGTATTCGTTTCTTTGTCAATTCCTTTGTATTTTGGCAATAATTTATCAAAATCTTCCCACGGCATTGTCTGTATAGGGTAACAGGTGCGGGCTTCATAAATTTTACACCTGTCATTTCTTTCTCTGTTTCAAACCCCTTCTCTTAACCCCCACCCCTCTATTTCCCCTCTCTCCCTCCTTCCTTCTCTCCTTCTACCCCAGCAATTTACTTTAGTAGGATGCCAGCGATTGAACAGTGAAGATGTACGAATGCAGCGGCCTCTGCGAGGGGCGGAACCGGCGCGAAAAAATAATTTGCACACGCAAGTATGCGCGCAGCACCGTGTGGTTAGTTTCCCTTATTGTACGTTACGTATACATATATTATATATATATATATATATATATATATAGTATTTATATATATATATATTATATAATAATTATAATATTATATATATATATATATATTATTATATATATTATATATATATATATTATATATATATAATATATATATATATATATATATATATACGCGGGCGGGGGGGGGGGGGCGGGGTGCGGGAGAGTTGAGTGTATTGTGTGAGTGTGTGTGATTCTCTCTTGCATGATACGTATTCTCTAAGGCATGTACGTATCTCTAAGCATATATATAATTATAGTACATAAATGCTAGATATTATATAAGCAAAATTATATAGATATTAAATATCATTATATATATATATATATATATTATAATATATATATTATATATATATATATAATTATATATTATATATATATATATAATATATATATCAGAGGTGGGATTTTTTGATATTTTTTTTGATTTTTTAAAAAAAATCAACTTTGTTGATTTTTTTTGATATTTTTTGATATTTTGATTTTTGGATTCGTAACGTCACGCGAAAAATAATTTGCAGGTTACAAATTATATATCGCATGACGTTACGACAAATCTGAAAAAATCAAAAATATCCAAAAAAATTAAAAAAAAATCACAAATTGATTTTTTAAAAAAATCAAAAAAATCACCAAAATTGTTGCCATCCCTGTAATATATAATATATATATATATATATATATATATATATATATATAATACTTAAGGTATATTTTAATAAACATTGTGTATACCACATATACAACAATATATATATATACATATATTCTAGTTCCAGGGATCAGTTCCTGGATCCTTGGAACAACACCCCTATTCCAAAAAATCCTGGAATTACAAAATTTCAATTAGTACTTCCAGGTTTCCAGGGCCTGGAAAACCAATTACACTTCCAGGTTTCCTGTAATCCTTTCCAGAATTCCAGGGATTTCCAGGATCCAGTCGCCCTGCAATATGTGTGCTCAACTACTGTTTGCACCAAACGCTCTTATGAGCTTAATTAAGGGGAGAAACTTATAACTAGACCCCCTACTTTTTTTGAAAGCAAATCAAAATTTCACTTTTATTATATTTAAATAGGTAGAAAAATTTCTCCTGAACATCATGTTGTTTTTAATATATTTTAAAATTCAATAGTTTTTTAGATACAGAAATTCATTTAGAGAGGTGTCGAACTAAAAAATTTCAATTCCAGTCAAAAATTGCAATTATCCAAGTTTAGGATCAAAAAATGTTTTTATTATATAATTATAGAAAATCTAATTATTTTTTGTCATATTCTCAACCTCTAGCTCTTTCTTCGGATTTTACTCAGTCAAACAAATGGAGCCGGAGCCGGAGCCGAGCCGGAGCCGGAGCCGGAGCCCGGAGCCGGAGCCGGAGCCGGAGCCGGAGCGGAGTGGGTATATTTTTTTTCCATGAAAATAATTTTTTTTTGATGAAAAATTTATTGGCAGAGACTGTGTTGAACAATTTTCAAAATAGTACAGAATTCCTTTAGTCGGGAATCCGGACTCGGTAAAATAGGGGAAGTCGAAGTCGGAGCCGGAGCCGGAAGCCGGGAGCAGGAGTATGATTTTTTTTCAAAGAATATTTATTTTTTAGAAGATCTGTGAACAATTTAACAAATAGTGCAGAAAAACCTTTATTCGGATCCGGAGCTGAAGCGGAAGTGCCGGAGCTGGAGCCGAAGGCGGAGCCGGAGCCGGATCCTGGGCATGAATTTTTTTTTCTAAAAATATATTTTAGATGAAAAATTTAATGCCAGAAGACTAGCTGAACAATTTTCAAATATTTCAGAACCCTTAGTCAGATCCGGAGCCTAAGGCGAAGTCGGGAGCCGGAAGCCGGAGCCGGAAGCCAGAAGCCGGAGCAGAGCGAGCCGAGCCGGAGCCGCGAGCCAGGAGCCGGGAGCCTGGGTATGATTTTTTTTCAAAAAATTATTTTTTTTAGCTGTGAAAAATTAATGCCAGAGCACGTTACTGCAGCATTTTCAAATAGCGTGCAGAGAATCCTTAGTCGATCCCGGATCCGGAGTCAGGGCAGCCGGAGTCAAAGTGGGAGCCGAAATCAGAGGCCGATGCCGTAGTTTGATTTTTTTTTCGAAAAAATTTTTTTAGGATGAAAAAATTTATTGCCAGAAGAAGTGCTTGAACAATTTTCAAAATAGTCCAGAAAAACCTAGTTGGATCGGATCCGGAGCAGGAGTCGGATTCGGAGCCGGATTCGGAGCCGGATTCTGGGTTTAAATTTTTTTTAAGAAAAATTTTTTTAGATGAAAAAATTGTTGCCAAGAAGCACTGCTGAACATGGTTTCAAATAGTGCAGAAAATCCTTAGATCGGATTCGGATCGGAAGTCGGAGCCAGCGGTCGAAGTCGGAGCCAGGAGTCAGAGCTGTGCAATAGTTATTAACATTTTTTTCAGAAGAATATTTTTTTTAGATGAAAATTATTGCAGAAGTCGTTTGCTAAACATTTTACAAATAGTGCAGTAAGCTTTTAGTTAGATCCGGAGCCGAAGTGAAGTTTCGGAGCCGGAAGCCGGAGCCGGAGCCGGAGCCGGAGCCGGAGCCGGAGCCGGAGCCGGAGCCGGAGCCGGAGCCGGAACCCTGGGTATGAATTTTTTCAAAAAATATTTTTCTAGGTGAAAATGCCAAAAGACGCACTGAACAATTTTTAAATAGTGCAATAGTGCAAAAACCTTAGTCAGGTCCGGATCCGGCATCCGGGATTCGGAGATGGACCTGGGTAGTAAATTTTTTCAAGAAATTAATTTATTCTTAGATGAAAAATTTATCTGCCAGAAGACTTTTGCTGAACAATTTTCCCAATAGTCAGAATCCTTAATCCGGATCCGGATTCGGAGATCGAGTCGAAGCTCGGAGCGGGTATGATTTTTTTCGGAAAAAAATATTCTTTTTTGATGAAAAATTTATTGTCAGAGTGCTGAACAATTTTTCAAATAGTGCAGAACCCTTGGTCAGATCCGAAGCCGAAGCTGAACTTGGAGCCGGGTCGGAGCCGGAGCGGAGCCGGAGCCGGAGCCGGAGCCGGAGCCGAGCCGGAGCTTGGAGCCGGAGCCGGATTCCTGGTTTAATTTTAATTTTTCAAAAATATCTTTTTAGGCGAAAAATGTATTGCCAGAAGACATGTTGAACAATTTTCAAATTAGTACAGAAAACCTTAGTCGGATCGGATCACGGGAGCCGGAAGCTAACCCAGAGCCGGGTCTGGGGTATGAATTTTTTTAAGAAATATTTTTTTAGGTGATGAATTTATTTATTGAAAGAAGATGTGCTGAACAATTTTTAAATAGTGCAAGGAACCTTTGATGGATCCGGATTCGGAGCGGAACCGGAGTCGGGTTAGAGCCGGATCCTGTTTATAAATTTTCCAAGAAATATTTTTTTAGATAAAAAATTTATTGCCGGAGACGTGCTGAACAATGTTGAAATAGTGCAGAAACCTTAGTTGGATACGGATCCGGAGTCGAAAACGGAGCCGGATTCTGGGTATAATTTTGTTTCTATAAATATTTTTTTTGGTGAAAAGTTTAATGCCAGAAGAAGTGCTAAACAATTTTCAAATAGTGCAGAAACCTAGTCGATCCCAGCGCCGGATCTTGGAGCACAGCCGGGGAGTATGAACGGAACCGGATTCTGCGGGCAAAAAAAATTATCAAAAAATTATTTTTGTTTCGGTGAAAAATTTATTGCCAGAAAGTACTACACAATTCTCAAACAGTGCAGAAACTATAGTTCGGAGTTGAGCCGGAGCGGACGCCGGAGAAAAATAATTATTATTTTTTCTTTTTGGGTTGCTAAAAGAAATATATCAAAAGCTTGAATTGATTCAATTGAAAAGAATATATTATATATATATATTATTATATATTTATTATATATATATATAGTATATATATATATATATATATATTATATATATATCATATATAATATAATATATATATATTATATTATAGTATATATATATATTATATATAATAGTATATATTAATTATATTATATATATATTATATATTATATATATTATATATATATTATATATATATATATATATATAATATTATATATAATATATATATTAATATATAGTATATATATATATATATGGATTTGGGTTATTTGAAAGAATCAGAGGTAGGGTGAGGTAGCAAGGGATGGTTTAGAGTAATGGAGAATGAAGAGAGTGGAGGGTGCCCTACCCTATTATATGCGGATTGATTTAGTTTAGTGTGGCGAATCTGAAATAGCTTTGAGGGGGATTAGTAGAGAGAGATTGGCAGGTGTGTAAAAGGAAGGGTGTTTGAAGTAAACGTAGATAGAGTAAGGTTTGGTTTTGAGTGAGGATAGTTCTCTTGTGTAAAGTTATGTTAGATGTGAGCAGCTGGAACAAATGTTTGAGTTCAAATATTTAGGATATATGGTGGATAAAAAGGGAACGGAGATGCAGAATGTAGTATGAAATTTGTGAATGGAAGGAAGTGGCTGGGGCAATTAAATCCTTAGTGGAATGTGTGCAGGTCTTACATGACGGTATTGCATACCATGTGCAATGTTTTTATTAGTAGTGAGACTATGGTCTTGGAATAAGAGGTACAAGATATAAAAGTAATAGCATATAGAACTTCCTGCTTGCGGGCTACACGCATTTTTGATGGGTTGCTCCTGGGTTACAGGAGCAACCAACCAAAGTCAATCCACGCCGACATGGGCACAAGATCCTTGTTGCGATAAATTTGCAATAATAAGACGATGAAAAATTTCACTGCGCGCCAGGACTCTAACATCGACAACAGCGTCGCCGTTTGACAATGTACAGGAGGCTCTACCACTAGGTCCGATCTGCCACTCCAGAAAAAAAGGGAAAAAGTATCTCGGAACCACGTTTTCAAGTCTTCCTGCTTCGATAGTCACTGCTTGATAATTCGGTATCTTATTTAAATCCATAGAATGGTGCTTTTAACCCCCTACTGTGGCTACACAGCATTCTGCTAGTTTGCTCCCATGCTACAGTGAAGGAGCTTAACCAAACCAAAGTCATAGGCCACGCCGACATGGGAACATCATTCTTGTTGCGATATTTGCAATAATAAGTCGAAGAAAAATTTCATTCGCACTAAGGACTCGTCGAACCGTCACAACAGCGTCACCGTTGTACATGTACAGGAATTCACCACTAGCCGATCCGACATGCACAAAAATAATAATATTCTTCTTTGTTACAGTGTTTCAAGATTTCCTGTCTCTGATGATTCACTGCTTTGAAACCTATAGCCTAGTTTTAAATTCCCTATAGTTAAGGGTGGGTTTGGGAACCCCTGCGCGGGCTACACGTTCTTATGGGTTGCTCCTGGGTACAGGAGCAAATACTTGCCAAAGGTCAAGGAACGCAAACATGGGCCAACATGCTTGTTTCGCGACAAATTCTGCCACTTAATAAGACGAAGAATTATATTAATTTACTCGCGCATCAGGAGACTCGAACCATCGACAACAAGCGGTCAGACCGTAATATGTTAGACATGGCAGGAGGCTCTACCCCACTAATTGCGATCCGCCTGCCCCAGAAAAAGAAGCATCTACGGAAGTTTTCAAATTTCTTGTTTCGATATATCACTGCTTTTAAACTCGATATTTATTCAAATCCATAGAGGGGTGGTTGGAAACCCCTGCTGGGGCTAAAAGGCATTCTGCTAGTGTTTGCTCCCGTGTTACAGAAGCAACCAACCAAAGTCAAGGAACGCCAACAGGAGCACAACATGCTTGTTGCGACAAATTGCAATAATAAAGACGAAGAAAATATTCACTCGCGCCAGGGACTCGGGATACCATCGACAAACAGCGTCGCTGTCGCTTGTTTTATGAGTCAATGTTACAAGAGGTTAATACACTAGTCAGATTCCAGCCCCCAGAAAAATAAAAGGTTATTTCGTTACAGTTTATTAAGTTTTATCCGCTTCGATTTCACTTGCTTCTGAAACTCATATACTTTTTTTAAAATCCACAGAAAGGATGTTTGGAACCCCTCTGCGGGCTACACGGCATTCTTTCAGAGGCTGCTCATGGGTAACAGGCACCAACCGACCAAGGTTAAGGAACGCCAACAGGCGCACAAACATGCTTCTTACGACAAATTTGCATTGCAATAAGAGAAAAAAAATTTCGCCGCCCAGACTCGAAACTATCGGACAACAGCGTCCCGTTAGGACAATAAAACAGGAGGCTCACCACTAGTCCGATCCGCCTCCCTAGAAAAAGACGGCATCTTTGGGAAGTTTTCAAAGCTCACTGCCTTCAATATCACTGCTTTGAAACTCGACACTTATTTAAATCCACAGAAGGGTGATTAGAATCTCTGCTGGGGCTACACGGCATTCTTCTGGGGTGCTCCTGGGTTACAGGAGCAACCGACCAAAGTCAAGGAACGCCGACATGCGCACAAAATGCTTGTTGCGACAAATTTGCAATAATAAGACGAAAAAAAATTCACTCGCGCCAGGACTCGAACCATCGACAACGGCGTCGCCGTTAGGCAATGTAGAGGTGGCTCTACCACTAGTCCAATCCACCTCCCCAGAAAAAGAAGGCATCTCGAAGGTTTTCAAATCTCCTGCTTCGATATCACTGCTTTGAAACTCGATACTTATTTAAATCCACAGAAGGATGGTTGGAACCCCTGCTGGGGCTACACGGGCATCTTCTGGGGTGCTCCTGGGTTACAGGAGCAACCGACCAAAGTCAAGGAAAGCCGACATGGGCACAACATGCTTGTTGCGACAAATTTGCAATAATAAGACGAAGAAAAATTTCACTCGCGCCAGGGCTGAACCATCGACACCAGCGTCGCCGTAGACAATGTTACAGGAGGTCCTACACGTAGTCCGATGCGCCCCCTCCCCAAAAAAGAAGCATCTCGGAAGAGTTTCAATCTTCCTTGGCTTGATATCACTTGCTTTGAAACTTCTATTACATATTTAAATCCACAAAGGACGGTTGGAACCCCCTCTGGGGCACACGGCATTTTTTCAGGGAGTGCTCATGGGCGTACAGGAGCAGCGACCAAAGTCAAGGATACGCCGACATGCGCACCAAACATTCTAGTTGCGAGAAATCTTGCATAAATAAGACGATGAAAAATTTCACTTGCGCCAGGGCACGAACCATCGACAAGAGCGTCGCCGTTTGACAATGTACAGGAGGCTTTACTACTAGCTCCGATCCGCCTCTCCAAACAGAAAAACCATCTCGGAACAGTTCAAGTTCATCTGCTTCGACATCACTGCTATGAAACTGTACTTATTTAAATCAATAGAAGATTGCTTGAACCTATATATATATTATAATAATATATATATATATATATATAATATATATATATATATATATATATATATATATATATATATATATATATATATATATATATATATATATATATATATATATATTATATACAATAATATATAAAATATATAGATATATATATATATATGAGAATAAAGTTTTTTTTTTTGCCGTCTAAAAAATGAAAAATTTTCCAAATGTTTATTTGTGTTTTTCTAGCATTTCATTTTTTCCTTACATGAGATATAAAAAAAATTCATTAAAAAAAAAACGAACAGATTTATTTTCTTCAAATTTGGTACCAAGCTCACATAATAAACGTGTAAAACAAACTGGACGTTCATATTAAATGATTTTGGTAGACGTGGATTGGTGTCAACTATGGTTGACTATTCTCAAAAAAAAAAAAAACTTTTATCGGTTTGGAATAGTTGAGCTTTTGCTATGAAGTCTCCCCTTAATTCTGGTACACATCTTATAAGATCACACATAACTATTTTTATTTCTTTTTTATATTATTTTAAACTTAAAGTAACCAATAAGAATCCTTTCTCCCACCGGCTCTAAATGCGACCGAGGGAGGAAGGACAGTTCGGCCTCCGATACAAGCGCCGCTAGGATGTGCTACGGGCCTGGTGCCCGGGCACGCCTTTCATATTATATTTAATATATTTAAATTAAAGGTGCTGATAAATAATTAATGTCCCTATAAAAAGATCTCTTGTGAGTGTCTTATTTAATGAAGCAGTATTGATCATAAGTGCTATAATATGATATCAATACAGAATGGTGAATAGCAATCTTAGCAGGTTCATGGAGTACATTCTCCCAACCCCCTGCAAATCGTTCTAAAGATTATATAATTTAATGGAATTTAGATAATAAAATAAATATTATTTAAGCATTGTTGATAACATGACACTGATTACATAAAAATTATATTTTATTGCTGTGATCAAAAATAACAAGAAAGGGATATTAATAAATAAATGAAACTAACATCTTTTGATATGCCTGTTTCTTTTTATTATCAATTGTATCGGGAAGTGATTGTTTCGATTATATGCCAATATAATTAATGACATCACCCACTCGTTACATATTTTGGTAAACCGCAGATGACATCAATCATTAAAACATCTTGATAAAAATGGCCGATATAATAAATATTAAATAATAATAATTAACGCAGTGATAATTAATGAAAGTGTACAGTATTGCCCACCCAAGTGAAGAATATATTTTTAATAATTGTTAAAAAGTAAGTCTTGTGTGCAGATATAGTAATACTAAAAGCATATGTGGTAACGTGAAGAAAGTTTCTTTTTATAAAAGAAAAATAAAAAAAAGTCGTTATCCATTAAAAACAGTCCTTTCATAAACTGAAATCACTGCGCCTTTTCAGAAAAAAAATCCCCATCGAATTTCCAAAACAAAGAAAGCATTGAGCTGCTAGTGTATGGGGGTGGGTAGAGAGAAGAAGAACCCCCACCACTGCCAACTCCAAAACAAGTCAAGAGAACCCTTTCTTAAAGAAAGCTCTTCAAGAAAATTATACAAATTTCGAACTTATGACTCACTGTCCAAATGATTTTGCTTGTTCCCCGACGCGGTAGGTAAGACCGAAATTTGGATGGAGAATATGCGAGCCTAACAAACACAAAAAAAAGAAAAAAAAGCATCCAACGAATTTCGACAACAAGGAAACGTTGAGATGCTAGCTGGTGGTGGGTATAGAAAAACTCCCCACCCCCCATGTTACACCCAAAAAATATCTCAAAAAAAGCTCTGTAAAATCAAAAAAGAAAGAAAAAGTTCGGAATTTTCGACCCTTTAGCCGCTGGAAGTAAATAGGGGAAGGAAAGTCACAGCATACCTCAAAATACCCTCGCCGCCAACCAAGTAAAGGTTTGAAATCACCTGTCTTTTAAAGATCTCAACCGCTCGTAATGATTCCCAACACTCAGTGAGAAAGGACATTCTCTCTCACACACTCAAAGGACTTTGATTAAATGAGGTATTTTAAAAATAGTGCTTATTTGAGTTTGTAAATGATTTTTAGTTATTAAAAATTAATATATTGGAATTCTGTTGCATAATAATGTTATGAATAATGAAAATCGGATAGATTTATTTTTGACGTACAATAGTTATACTATTTGGTTTGCAGAAATAGGGTTATCCCAGTGGATATTAAAAGTCAGAGAGGTATTTAGGACTGTCCCATTCAAGTCTCACTCTCTCATTCCCAAAAAGGAAGAAAAGGAGGTTAAAATGTATAACAGAAATGTTTGTAACATGGGTATCGTAAGGTCTTCCGTGAAGCGAGGTAATAAAAAAAAATCTTTTTTATGGAAGAAAAAGTGTAACTGTTTTTTTTAGGATAATAAACTTTGTAAAGACATTGAGTCTATGGGAAAATTCACATGCTGGAAAATTCTCGTATTAAAAATCGTCGTATTTATGTGGTAATATTTTGTGTATTTTATTTATTAATTTTTAGACTATTTTATCTAGTAATGTAGAACTTTTATTTTATATGTCATTAGGAAAATCTGTCCGCTTAAATTTATTTTTATATTTTATTATGCAGAGGTTCTAATGTATCGTTCAAAATAAAATGAAGCATTTTAAATTTTTTTCGAAAAAACGAAAAGAAAGAAAAATACTTTTGTTCAAAGTACCCTGTGCTTTGGGAGGAGCTATGCTTTCCTATTAAACCTCTGACGTCATTCGGGAAGGTGCAGGTCTGAAAGTACAGAGGCATCTGCACCAAAAAGTTGGACGAATTTATCTGTAAAAATAAGATAAATTCTACGGAATATTTCTACCAACCTTAAATATTTTTAAAAAATATTTATTATAATTAGGCTGGGTGTTACAGGCACTTATAGAGCCACCATATATGTGCCGTAAAATCAGTCCATATAAAATTAGAAAGAATGTTGTAAGTGCACCAAACGCTCTTATGAGCGTAATTCTGGTGTACATCTTATAAGAATACACATAACTATTTTTATTCTTTTTTATATTATTTTAAACTTAAAGTAACCAATAAGAATCCTTTCTCCCACCGGCTCTAAATGCGACCGAGGGAGGAAGGAACAGTTCTTGGCCCTCTAGGCACAAGGATATCTACAGTTAAGGGCTGCAGACATTATAGTCATTGGGCATATGCTCTCTATTCATCTGCTGATTTATATTTAAATTAAAGGGTGCTGATAAGGTAATGTCTAAAAAAAAATCTCTTGTGAGTGTGTCTTATTTAAAGAAGCAGTATTGATCATAAGTGCAATAATATGATATAAATAGAGAATGGTGAATAACTATCTTAGCAGATTCATGGATTACCTTCTCCCTCACACCTTGCGAATCGTTCTAAAGATTATATAATTTAATGGAATTTAGAGAATAAAATAAATATTATTTAAGTATTGTTGATAACGTGACATTGATTATATAAAAAGTTATATTTATTGCTGTGATCAACAATAACAGAAAGGATATTTAATAAATAAATGAAACATCTTTTGATATACCTGTTCTTTTTATTATCAGTTGTATCTGGAGGTGATTGTTTTGATTATATGCCAATATAATTAATGACATCGTCCACTCATTACATATATATTCCATAATTTAAAGTTACCAAGCAATTAAAGAAACTATCGATAGTATTAATAGCTTTTTCGAAC
>JABUQX010076891.1:0-12500 GCA_015478945.1 Trachelipus rathkii | reverse complement strand
GAGATCAATGAGCACCTTCTCATTGTTAAAAGCTAGGTCTGACAGACTGTCTGTCGATTTCGCCTGCAGCCACTTATTTACAATGAGAGCAGCTTTACTCTTGATTGATCTTTGATGATGTTGACCTTGAGTTAGTTCAGTGTAATCATCAGCATCACAGATGCTTGAGTAGTAGTCCTTCTCTTCCATGTCCTCTCCCTCGCTGCTGCTGGTACTGTTGGCGTTCTCGAGTTCAGTACGCCGCAATAACTCTTCCACCTTCTTCTCCATCAGGGCCTTGACCTCTAACTTTTTGGCCATTGTTTCTTCAAAAGCCCTCATCCACATCAGGCGAAACTTGGGGTAGAAGGCAGTGGCCAGAAAGTACTCCTCATCTTCAAAGGTGCTGGAGAACCTCTTGTTTATGGCGTCAAGGAGGGTATTGAAAAGAGGGTCGCAGAACTGGTGATTGTCATTGGTCTTCAAGTCATTAGCTTTTTTTTGGTCACAATGAGGGTGGGGATCAGGCAGCCCAGATAGCACTGTTTCTCCCCTTGGATTTGATCCAGTGCAACGGCGACTGGTGCCATGACCTGATAATTGAAAAAGCTTAGGGACTACATTCACTACACTAATAAGCGTAAATAAAAAAAATCACCGACAACGCTGGAAACGTATCACTTTTAAAGTTTTAATTAAAATGTTTACTCATTATGACGCCACTGGCCTTGTAAGAGTTGCCAGGTGACGATTATCGTTATATAGATTTCTATATCGTTATAATATATATATATATATATATATATATATATATATATATATATATATATATATATATATATATATATTCTAATTATGACAAAATATCTATATATATATATATATATATATATATATATATATATATATATATAACAAAAAGTATCGCGATACCCATTATTGATAAAAGATTTTATCGGATAGCAGATAACCCGAAACCGTTATCGCGATAAATTATCGCCATATAGTTATCGGTAGTTTGGAACAAAAATTATCGCGATACCGATTATCGGTAAAAGATTTTATCGGATAACAGATAACCCGAAACCGTTATCGCGATAAATTATCGCGATAATTTATCGCGATAACGCCCACCTATGTATATATATATATATATATATATATATATATATAAATATATATTTATATATATATATATATAATAATATATATATATAAATATATATATATATATGCTAACATATATATATATATATATATATACATGCTGCTATATATATATATAAATATATAAATATAGGATTCTTTTATGAATATATATATTAATATATATACCTGTTTGCTAAATATGGAACAAATAACATATATATATATATATCGAGAGTGTAACATAACGTATATATACTCTCAAACGCACGACTCCGTCACTGCTCAACTGCATTTCTGACTGCTCTATATATACTTATATATATATATATATAGGCTATTAAAGATGGTTGACTCCAGGCGAAAATCAATAATTAATGTATCGTTATTTTAATAATTTTAGGATAAATACATTAAATTTTTGGGTAACCTAACCTAACCTAACCCTGAACCTAACCTAACTTAACCTAACCTAACTTAACCTAACCTAACCAAACTTAACCTAAATTAACCTAACCTAATATTAACGGAGTCAACCACTTATAAATGTCCATATAGTAATATATATATATATATATATATATATATATATATATATATATATATATATGATCTATGTAGTATATATATATATATATATATATATATATATATATATATATATAATAACTCTTCTGCTATATATATATATGTATGTATATATGTATGTATGCAACATATATATATATGTATATATAATAATATATATATATATATATATATATCTATAATATATATAATATATATATGTATATATATATATATATATATATATATATATATATATATATATGATAAAAAAAAGGATGGTATAACAGGTGGTTTTGGGGTGTCAGGAGAAAATGAGAATGGTTACAGGGAAAAGGAATACATTGCTGGAATGCTGGTCCAATTTTAGTGCGGAAAATGTAAAAAAAAAAAAAAAAAAAAAAAAAAAAAAAAAAAAAAAAAAAAAAAAAAAAACTACAATTTTAGGAATTTACTAAAAAATACCCCAAGGGTATACCTCACCGATGTCGGGGTCTCTCGGCCTTCCGAGGAACTACAAGAAATTGGAAGCTAATTCCCCCTCCCGGGAGGGTTCTCAGGACATTAACTCTTTGGTATTTACTTGGGTGTCGCGGGGTCCTCCGCCCTCCCCTACAGGGGTATGGAAAACACGTCCCCCTGTATGTTTTCCCCGTCGGCTCAGGCCCCCTACATTGCCGTGTAATACCTTTACAAATAATATATATATATATATATTATGTCCCCTTCTCCTAAAAAAAAAAAATATCAATATTTTTTTTTATTTATTATTATTATTAGTAAAATTTGCTGGTATTAAATTTTACGCTGATTCCAAAAATGTATTCGGTTTCGCTCTGTTTAGCTATTGTAGTTTTTGAGATTTTTTTTTTACATTTTCCGCTTTTACTAGCATTCCAACAATGTATTCTCTTCCCTGTAGCTATTGTAGTTTTTGGGATATATTTTAAAAATTTTATTTTACTGTTAATGAAAATACACTCTAAAAATTAAATTTAGAAATATATATATTTATATCTATTTTTATACATATCTTTACTATATATATATATATATATATATATATATATATATATATATATATATATATATATATATATATATATATATATATATATATATATATATATATATATATATATATATAAATAAAAGAACATATCTAAAATATAAATATATATATATGTATATATATATATATAATATATATATATATATATATATATATATATATATATATATATACATAACAATAATATATATATATATATATTGGGTTAAGCAAACGCACCGGTGCGGTGCGGTGCGGTCTGGTACGGTGCGAGAGCCAGTTAGTTACTGGTGCGGTGCGGTGCGCGGTGCGAAGCTTTTGGTGCGGTGCGGTGCGCGGTGCGAAGCTTTTGGTGCGGTGCGGTGCGCGGTGCTGGGCCTTTCAGATTCAATTTTAAAAATTCGTATATATATATATATATATTAGGGATGGCCAAAAAATATCGATATATCGAAATATCGATATTTTTGGCTCGATATATCGATATTTTTGGGCGATATTTTCTTAGGCGATATATCGATATTTCGATATTTTTTCTTAATATCGAAATCCGATATTCTTTTCAAAAAAAAAATTTTTAAGGGTTGGAAGAATAAAATCTCCCTCTCCCGACACCCTGAAGTTATGAAACTCTCTTTTTTCCCCATATTTCGTTCTTCGTCCGTCCCCCAACGTCGCGTATAAAATAAACCGAAAAATTGGGGTTTTAGACTTTTCGTCTTTTCGGGAACCAAAAATAGGGAGAGGGGGGATCGACATGGCACATACCACATAGTCAAATTGTCTTCTGAGTATTCACTAATCACTATTCAGTTATTCAGTGGCAAGATTTTGCAGTCCACTCGAGACCAGCCTGATCCTGATTTACGTGTAGCTCTATGGAGTGTGTTCAGTGTCAGTGTGGACGAAGATAATCCTTGCAGAAATCTAATACCGGAACAGGACTCCTGTGAGCTGGTTTACAGTTAACATACCGAGTACCGACTAGTTTAATCATCTACTGGCGATTACGATTGTTTTGCTTAAATATGTAATTAACTAAATTAACGATTTTATAATAGCCATTACTAAAAGTTAGTATTTGGGGGTACATCACTAAAGCTTTTCTGGCATCCAGTTCGAACTTCTTAAATATTATTTCATTTTAATACTAAAAATTTAATAGATTTTCTTCTTAAGATCCAGACTTCCAGAGTCGTCCAGAAGTATCAGTTGTCTACCATCCAATTTAAATTAATTTCGTTGTTAGAATCAA
Source organism: Trachelipus rathkii (assembly GCA_015478945.1). Classification (NCBI taxonomy): domain Eukaryota; kingdom Metazoa; phylum Arthropoda; class Malacostraca; order Isopoda; family Trachelipodidae; genus Trachelipus; species Trachelipus rathkii. The sequence continues at coordinate 8,502 of JABUQX010076891.1, read as the reverse complement.
TATTTATTTTGTACTTAAATAGAAATCATTTTGAAGATTCCTAGCTTCATTAATACTTAATAGCTATTTTTTCATTTTTAATACGAAAAAAAGGTGATTTTTATGATTATTGTTAAATTTTCTAGTGAAACGCGATTTTCTTATTTAAATATTCATTACAAAAAGTCAAAAACACCCCCAGTTCCTCAAGATTCAACATCAACGCTTTCTAGCACAACTTCAGTCTTCAACCTCTTGGAGTTGGAAACTTGAAAGTTGGAAGACCTGAAGAGTGAAGATCCTTTTTCCATTTCTACCACTTTTTCTTCTGTACATATGTCTGCTTCCCCTATATTCACCTGTGTCTTCTACTATATTACTCTATTCTCTCTCTCTCTCTCTCTCTCTCTCTCTCTCTCTCTCTCTCTCTCTCTCTCTCTCTCTCTCTCTCTCTCTCTCTCTCTCTCTCTCTCTCTCTCTATATATATATATATATATATATATATATATATATATATATATATATATATATATATATATATATATATATATATATATTACAGCATATAAATATATATATATATAATAAATATTATATTATATATAATAAATATATATATATATATATAATATATATATATATATATATATATATATAATATGTGTATCATATTTTTTTTTATTTCTATATATATATATATATATATATATCGACAAGAAGTTACTCTTAACGGCCACACGGAACGGGAGATCGGATATATATATATATATATATATATATATATATATATATATATATATATATATATGAAACATATATATATATATATATGCTGCTCTTCTTATATATATATATAGTTAGGTTAGTATTAAACCGTAATACTGTGAAATACCTAACAACTGCTCATTGTTTAAAAACGCAAATAAATCTGTTAACAACATCATTTCTGCCGTTGTAAAATAAAAACATCGTACATCCCTAAAACTTTATAGAACATTTGTTTTTATTTTTATATTATGTTAGTTTGTAATTATTGTGCACCATAGCGGAATTTTGCCCCTGAGTTCCAAAAAATGACATTAAATTTTAGTGTGGCTAATAATTTGTTTTTAACTATGTGCATTAACCTAATCTGGAATATATATATAGTATATATATATATATATAAATATATATATATATATATATATATATATAAAAATATATATATATATATATATATATATTTGCTCTATAACTCATATATATATATATATATATATATATATATATATATAACTATAATAACTGCTCTCTCTATATATATATATAATATATTGGATTATAATATATCAAATTATAATCGGATTATAAAAATATTGAAGTATCGATATATGAGTATCGATATTTTTCTGGCGATAATATCGAGGGGATATGATATTTTTAAAATATCGATATATCGATTTATCGATATTTTTAGATATCGGGCATCCTAATATATATATATATAAATATATATATACATATATATATATATATATATATATATATATATATATATATATATCTTCTTTATATATATATATATATATATATATACATATATAATATATATATATATATATATATATATATATATATATATATATATATATATATATATATATATATTTATAACTCTTTATATATATATATATATATATATATATATATATCCAAGTATATATTTATAACATATATATATATATATATATATATATATATATATATATTTTGTCAATAAACTAAATATCTCTGATATTTATTTTAACTTTTTAAGAAAAAAACTACGTTGATTAAAAATATAGCCTATCAAAATAATCAAACGTAAAGGTAAGATATAAAATGACGTCTTCAAGTGCCTCAGACTTGGACGAAGTACCATCCACTATGGAAGTACCTTCAACCTCATGGAGTGGGACGTCTGTTCAGGAAACATCACAAAATACTTTGCAGCCAGAACATTACAAATGGAAAACTTTTGTCGACTGCTATGAGAAAACTGGGAAATCAGATAAAAGAAAATGCCGTTTGTGTTTTTCTAAAATCAATAAAAAGCCTTTCAATTTAAGAAGGCATTTAAGACGAAATCATATACCACTTTACAACGAATTAGAAAAGAAAATTAAAAATGAAAATGAACGTTCTAGTGTGGGATCTTATTTTAAAACCAATTCTGATTCAAAAGTGAAAAAAACAGTGATGAATTCCATAAGGAAAAAATCAATTGATCAAGCTATTGTGGAATGGGTGGCCGCTGATCTGATGTCATTTCGATCGGTAGAACCTCCTGCTTTTTTGTAAGTATTTAGTTATTGAATTATTGTTTTTCTTGAGTAAAATATAAAAAATATATTTTTAAAGTTAAATTAATTTATAATATATATATATATATATATATATATATATATATATATATATATATATATATATATATATATATATATATATATATATATATATATATATATATATATATATATATATATATATAATATATTTATATATATACTCTATACATCCTTTGATAGGCTTTCTGGGCACGTGAGGTTGGGGACGTCAGATTTCAAGGAAAAAATTTCTGATGAACCTATGATACGTAAATGATAGATGTTCTAGGGACGAAATGGATTTTTTTTTTAGGTTAGGTTAGCTTCAGCTAGGTTAGGTTAGGTTAGGTTAGATTTGGTTAGGTTAGGTTAGCTTAGTTCACGAAAACTTAGGAAATTGTTGTTTTTTAAATTAAATTAAAAATATTGAAGTCATCTTTTAATTTATTTCCTAATCATAGAAAACGTCAGCCGTACAACATCCAAGTAGTATATAATATGGAATTTGAATTACGCAGTAAAAAGAAGTTCGTGAATAATAATAATAATAAAAATTATTAATTACTTTACCAAAAATTGCAGTTCACTCCTCAAATTCTTCCTTTTTATACAAGGTTTTGTTTGATATAAAGAACATTTAATAATTTTCAGTATTAACCTGTGGCTGTTAAGTAAGTTTTACCATATATATATATATATATATATATATATATATATATATATATGGTAATATATAAATAACAATTAATATATATATATATATATATATATATATATATATATATATATATATATATATATATATATATATATATATATATATATATATATGTAAATAAGTGAAACATAGAAGACGTCTGGTAACCTTAATATATATATATATATATATATATATATATATATATATATATATATATAATAACCTTATATATATATGGAAGAATAATCTTATTTTTGCTGCTACCATATATATAACCAATAATAACACTATATATATATATATATATATGACAAGATATAGTAACGGTGACACGGAACGGGACTTCGGATTTAAAAAAAAATAACATATGGGACATATAAAGATGTTCTAGGGGTGAAATAGAAAAAAAAATTCATTTTTATTTCAGGTTAGTTAGGTCGCATTTAAAAAAAATTCACAGGTTGATTCTAGGTTAGGTTAGGTTAGGTAGGTTACGTCTTCCTGTGAAGTTTTTTTAAATCCGACGTTCTAACCGGAAAAAACAAAAAATAAAAAATTCCATTTCATCCCTAGAACATCTTTTTATGTACCATAGAGTCACCCTGTGAAAAGATTTTTGAAATCCGACGTCCCGTTCCGTGTCCCCGTTACTATAAGTTGTTCATATATATATATATATATAATTTCTATATATATATATATATATATATATATATATATATATATATATATATATATATATATATATATATATATATATATATAATAAAATAATAATATATATATATATATATATATATAATAAAATAATATATATATATATATATATATATTAGGAAACTCTTAAATATTCTCGATCCTGAATATCAAGCCCCGACACGAAGAGCAATTGCAACGAAGCATATAAATTGTTTGTACGACGACATGAGACAAAAAATTCAAAGTATGTTGTCAAGCCAGTCCGAAGATGGTAAGTTTAATCACTTTAATGTAACATTCGATTTATGGACATGCACCAAAAATCAAAGTCAGTTTTTAGCCCTAACTTCACACTCATTTGATGTAACTTGGAAATTGCGTGTTTTTTGTATCGGATTCATTCCATGTGATGAATCTCATACAGGTGATAACATAAGTGCTTCAATATCAAAGTGTTTTCAAGAACTTAAATTTAGAATGCCTTCCTTTGCTGTTACATATAATGGAACAAATGTTATTAAAGCATGTCAGAAATTGAATATAAAAAGATTACCTTGCATTGCACATACTATAAACCTTTGTATTGATCCCGTTTTATTTCCAAAACCACAAAATTCAACATTTATATCAAACATTGTTGATAAAGTTCGAAATATTGCAACGTTATTCAAAAGATTTCCAAAAATTTGGAATGACTACAAAGCAATCTATAAATCAGAAAAAATACTTCACATAATCCAAACAAAATTACGAGATTGTAAAACAAGATGGAATAGTTCATTACCTATGATAGACGAAGCTGTCAGTCAAGCAGAGCAGTTAGAAATTGCAGCTTTGAAGTTAAAACTTCCATCACTGGCTATAAAAGCAAATGAAAAAATAATTTTAGAGAATTTGCAAGAAATTCTGAGACCTTTCAAAGAAGCATCACAAATTTTGTGTGGAAGTAAATATCCTACATCTTCGATAATTGTTCCAACTGTTTATGCTATAAGCTCTCAGTTATCAGCAATAGAAGATTTGCATGAAGAAACAGAAAAGGCTAAAGAACAAATCCAAAATGAAGCTAATCAAAGACTAATCCCCTACGTTCAAAACCCAATTTGTCTTATGTCAACATATTTGGACCCAAAATTTAAGAAAAAACTATTTTCTGATTCTGACTTGGGAATTATTATTAATGGTATAGAAACTTTTTTAAAGGAAAATATGAAAATCCCGGAACCGGACGTTACTGTAGAATCACCAACTAAACTACGAAAGCGAGATCTAAGACCATTTTCTTCGAAAACTTTGAGCCATGATATATATATTTCAAAGACATCTCGTATATCAATGTTTGACAATTTACTTACAAAGTCTAGCGATAGTGACTGCGATAGTGAATCATCTGTAGATTCATCTCTATATAATGAACTCGAACTTTACAATTAAGAAATATTATCAAAAGGACAAAACTATAAGAACAATTGATCTCGACATTTTAACATTTTGGAAGGAAAAGGAGGCTTTGTTCCCAATACTTAGTAAAGTAGCTAAAGATTTTCTTGCTATCCCAGCAACATCGGTTGAAAATGAAAGACTATTCTCAAAAGCCGGCGATCTAATAACCGATCGAAGAACAAGACTTAATTCGAAAAGTGTTTAAAAATTAATATTTATGAATAGAAATCTAAATTCTCTTAATAACTGAAATACTCTATCAAGTCTAACTCAAGTATATATATATATATATATATATATATATATATATATATATATATATATATATATATATATATATATATATATATATATATATATATATATATATATATATATATAAATAACTAATAACATATATATATATATATATAACTGCTATATATATATATATATATATATATATATATATAACGTTTAAACAGCTTTCCTCGTAGCTGTTCCTGGTTGTTTTATATTTTTCTTACTTATTTCGTCTCTTATGATTCCTCCTGCCGAAGGTGGAATTTTTATTCTTCTTATAGAGTGATAAAATAAGTGAGTAGAAGTAAATAAATAGTGATAAAATATTGAATTCTTTGTTATTCCTTCTTAATTCCTTAACCAACACTACAGTTTGTACAGTCACAGTGGCTATAGTAAGAGGTGCGGTGCGGTGCGTGGTGCGCAACTGCTGGTGCGGTGCGGTGCGCCAAACCATGGAATCGGTGCGGTGCGGTGCAGTGCGCCCAAGTTCAAAACTCATTAATTGCCGGTGCGGTGCTGAATTGCTGCCACAGCTGGTGCCGATGCGGAAGTGCCAGTGCCAAATACGGTGCTCTGCCAACCTAATATATACTATATATATATATACCGCATATATATATATATAACTGCTCATATATATATATCTTCTGCTGCTATTTGCTGTATATATATATATATATATATATATATATATATATATATATATATATAATTTACCTTTTCTGCAAGGTTGTTATAAACAGAAAGAAATGAAATTTCTTGGAACGTTTCCTGAGATCCTTCATCTGAAAAAAATAAAAGGAAAGAATTCTACAGTTAATTAATGAGAATACAGTACAAAAGTTTATCAATGCTTTTATGTTTAATTACGATACTTTATATATATATATATTTATATATGTATAATATATATATATATATATATATATATATATATATATATATATATATATATATATATATATATATATATATATATAGCGCATATATACTATATATAATATATATATAACTCCAAATCTTTATATATGCTGCCTGCTATATATATATGAATTATATATATATATATATATATATATAAATATATATATATATATATATATATATATATATATATATATACTTATAAAATATATATATATATATATATATATATATATATATATATATATATTTAACTATAACATATATATATATGTATATATATCGTGTATTCCGCTCGCAGAAGAAGAAACATGGGGGTGTGGAGTAGAGGTTGAAGGTAGTTGCGGTATTTCTCTCAATAGTGAATCGTCTTTTGTCGTCATATCTAAACAGAGGAAAATCAATATATATATATAAATATATATATATATATATATATACTATATATATATATATATATATATATATATATATATATATATATATACAACAACAATATATATTTTTTATTCTTAATTCTTTATATATATATATATATATATATATATATATATAGGCCTACAACACTCAGGAAAAAAAAATTAGTAATTTTTAATGAAACTTAAATCGAATACGAATTCAATATCCCCGTATTTATAAAACTAAGAGCTCAATTTTATTAAAAGCGCACAAAATCAGTAATAAATTAATATTTAGTAAATAATATGAAAAGCTTATTATTACTAACTCCAACTCCACACAGAAACATTCTCACTAATAACATGAAAATAAAACTACTGGAACGCGATCGTTCATGCTTGCCTAAAATGGAGTCTGACTCAAGCGAGTCGCTGCGCTCGCAGTATATATTATATATTATTATTATTATTATTGTACAAACACTTTTGTCCCGCTTGAGCGGGGTAGTGGTGCGTACAGCCTCCCTCATTCACACACCCCCTCATCTCGCCCTCACCCACCTCCTCCACCCCCCTCTATCCCTCGCCAACATCATACCCTCTTCCTCCCCCATCCCTCCCTCCTCCAACATCTCCTTTATTCCATCCATCCACCTCCTTCTTGGTCTCCCCCTTCCTCTCCTTCCTATCCCCTCCGCCTCCCAAACTCTTCTTACCACTCTCTGCTCCTCCATTCTCACTAAATGCCCATACCATCTTAACATTAACATTCCCTTCTCCGCTCTTCCCACCAGACCATTCCTCCAATCACACCTCTCCCTCACCACACTATTCCTAATCCTCTCCCTTCTACTAACCCCACAAACCGCTCTCAACCCCTTCATCTCAAATACTTCCAACTTTTTCCTGGACCTAGCATTTGGCATTCAACCCCCACGTTTCACACCCATACATCACCGCTGGTACACAGATTTTTTCAAACATACTTATCTTAACTTTTTGTGACAGATCCCCCCCTTTCCATATTTCTCTCAGACCACTCAAAGCCCTCATTCCTTCACCTATTCTATGTTCTATCTCCTCCTTCATCCCTCCCCCCTAACCCAACTCCATCCCAACCTATCTGAGAATCTTAGCTTCTTCCAATCGGGGTCCCCCTACTCTAACCTCTAACCCCTCCCCCTCCTCTCTTTCTTCCTCCTCAAACACTAACACTTTACTCTTACCTGGATTTATTTTAAGCCCCTTTTGTCCACACATTCTCTCAAACTCCCTCACCAAATACCTCAGCCCTTCCGCGTTCTTCATACTAGGGCAGTATCAAGTCCGCAAACAATATCATGTTCACTTCCCTTCTATCATTCCCATTTATCAATTCCACCCCCCTCCCCTCCCTCACCATTCCTCTGCAAACACTCTCCATAAACAAATTGAATAGCCACGGCGACATTACACACCCCTGCCTCAATCCACACATCGTCCCAAACATCTCACTCTCCCCCCCTAATACTCTCCACATTCTACTATTCCTATAAAAAGCCCTGATACCTTTCCCTAAATTACCCCACCATTTTCCTCAACACCCTCATTTCACCCCTATTCATCTATCATGTAAATACCTCTGAATCTAAAAACGTCCCAGCCACATTCTTCTTCATCTCTAGGGCAAGGCTTCTCCACAAGCATCTTTGGTGTGCCAGGTTACACCATCTTCCCTCCTAAATC
>JABUQX010076890.1:20000-25935 GCA_015478945.1 Trachelipus rathkii | reverse complement strand
GAAGAAGATATATAGTATATAGCTGTATATATATCTAGATATATATATTATATATATATAAAATATATATAATATAATAATAATATTATATATATATATATAATTATATAATATAAATAAATATATATTATATATTTTATATAATATAAGTTATAAATATAGTCAATGATAATATATATATAATATAATTATATATATAATAAATAAATATATATATAATATATATATATTATATAATATATATATATTTTTAAAATAATATATATAAATATATTATTAATATCAATAGATATATATATATATATAATATATATAAATATATAATAACTACCTATTCGAAATTCATATTAAAGGTACTTAGGTGGTCAAGTAAAATATTTACTCTAATAAAAAATTAAAATCCAGTTCTATAACTATGGAGATAAAAATCTAAATTAAATTTATCTTTAAACTTATCAAATGAACTTTGAAATATGCCTTAGCAAAAATGGTCCAGCCCAAATGCAAAGAAAACGAAAAAATACTACCAAGCTAATTCATATACTTCAACGAGGGATCTCTCACATGCTGGAGTGGGAATCTATTCTAACTAAAGGGATCCCTCACAGTCCTGGTGAGATATAGAGCACAAAGGCTTAAACAAATTCGGCATGCAATTTCTGACTATTGCTCCCATTTAAAAGAAAATTTATTTGTTCAGCATAGTATTTTTATCTTCTAATTGTTTTGCTGCTCTGCTCTCCCCTCAAAATGAAGTATGTACCCGAACGAGTAAGTTAACTTTCAAAAATTTAAAAAAGTATTAAAATGTATTATTAGGATTTTTCTAATAACACTGACAACTGCTCCCAGCAGGCGCTGTGAAATCCGTTTCACAAAATGGAACCGGCGTATTTGCTGTTCATATTGTCAAGTGAGTCCTTCAGGGTGGTTAAATCTATATATCCATCCATAATATATCTTTTGCTAGTTAGAGCCCCTTTACTCCACCAAGCTACCTCCATTGCCTAACACTAATTGCCTACTACCAATTTTTGATAATGAACTGTGAGGCAATCTATCATCATTCATTTCCATACGCCGTGTTATTTACACCTTAATAATCCTGGTGATTTGCTCTTTCCATTCAGACCTTTCGCATATCGCACTAATCTTAATCCTTAATTTTATGTATTTCTCTTCCTCTTACTTAGCACATAACTTGATGCTCTCTCAAAAGGAAAGATTATAATCTCTTTTTCATTTAAAGAACTATTTCCAAGTCTGCGCATTCAAGCATGAAATTTGAACAAATGATACTCATTTATTTTAGCCTTGTGACAAATTTCCCTTTTCCATAATGCATCTAAGGTACTTAATGCTCTTCACCTTCAGTAACCTTATAGTTAATCTCTCTTCATTCCTCTGCCGAAAGTCTCTCAATATTCATTCCTATGTACTGAAAAGAGTGTAGTTGCCGGTACGGCTTCCCGATAATTTTATATATCCATCGCGCATTTTGAGAGCCGTCTCCATGGTTTATACTATTTTCATCGACTTTATTTTGCAAGAATTAATTTTTTAATACTTTCGCTTGCACGCTCGTTCAAATCTCATGCACCAAATCATGCAGTTTTTTTTTTGAATTATCTAAGCTAACACCGTAACGTCCAGCGAAAATTAAAACGCCTATTCTCCCAATTTACCCTTACAGATCATATTAGCTCCTTTCCCAATTCTATCCATATCTATGGTACATATTCAATTAAAAATAGTTAAACAACCAAGGACATAATTACAAACTTGTGTTTCGAGTCCCATCACTCTATTTTAAATTATTTCCATGTTCACTTCCTTAATCTTAACATTATGTTTAGCTAATTACCATGTAAAAATGCTGTAATCCGCTTTCAAAAAACAACCATTTATTTTCATAACTTCTACTGCTCTCCACAACTTCCGGCTTATGCCTCTACATAACACGTTTCAAATCAATAAAGCATTATAAAATAGTCTTTATTCTTTTCTAAAAACTCTCTGACATCATTTTAAAAGGAACAACCACCTGCGCACACATCCCGACCATCTCTAAAACCTCCCATCGTTCTCTCTAATTGTTTATGCTTTAATACCTTTTTATATTGAAGCGCGTCCCATATATTTGTACCTATCAAGCCCTCAATAAACTTATCTTCTGTAATTAGTACAGCTCTTTTATCTGTTTACCATGATAGATCAGAAACAAGGCAGAAAAGCTGCTCATCGTTGTGCAGCATGCACTTTCCCAGGAAACATAAATAATATTCTTAACCAACTCCACTACACTATTATCTTCTTTTTTAAATCTCCTCTGCGGTCTTTCAAAGCATTCAACGATTATCCTTTAAAATAAGGTTCCAAATTTCATACTAATGCTCTTCCTTGCTAATATTTCCTACTAATTACGTCTTTTTTGTTCTCATTTCACCTACTTCACAGCATTAAAATAAACTATCCTGAAATGTTCTCTCCATCTTTCTTCAATTTCGTATCATCCTGAACCACATTCCCATCAGATCTTTTATGTTTTTATAAAATCTTTCCATATTATTGTCCACCTTTTCAATATCATTCAAAAATCGATACTTCTCATTTCCTCTCCCTACCATCGGCCCGCCATTTTCTTTGGCATCTTTTAATCTTCCCTTTTAATTTCATTTCACATTCCTCATTGTAGTTCCCATGTTACCGTGGCATTAAATGCCAAAGAGTTTATATATAAATATAATAAAATATATATATATATTGTATATATATATAATATTTTTTATCCATTTATATCTATCTATCTTTGCCATATAATTATAGGTATGTATATATGTGTGTGTGCGTGTGTTTCCCTTAAAGTATCACTCAACCTCAAGTGTAAACGAAAGCTTAAAAAACTCACCAAAATGCATTGACCATTTCCACTAATTATAAAACCAACACCACCCTCCGCAGTAATGCTTTGTGCAATGTAAAGTAATAACGGCAAGTGTCTTGCTCTTTACATCGAATAACAAGAGAGGAAATAAATAAGCTAGTAGTAATATACATAGTATTATATGTATTATATATAATAATTATATATATATATATATTATATATATATATATATATATTATATATATATATATATATATTATATATATATATATAAATAGATATATAATATATTATAGATATATATATATAATTATATTAATAATATATATAATATATAATAATAATATATTATATTATTATAAAATATATATATATAATAATATATATATATATATATATATATATATATATTATATAATATATAATAAATATAATATTAGTATATATATAAATATATACTATATATTATATATTATATATAATAATAATATATATATATATAATATATATATATATATTATATATATATATAAATATTATATATATAATATTATATATATATATAAATATATATATTAATTATATATATATATATATATATATATATTATATATATAATATATATATTAGCTGTATAGATAATATATATTAATATATATATATTATATATAATATATATATATATATATATATATATATTATATATATATCTATATATATATTGCCGTCATTATTATTATATAATAATAATATAATATATATATATATATATATAATCTAAATATATATATAATATATATATATATATATTATCTATATATTAATATACTGTAACTTGTGTGTGTGTGTGCTTAAGTGAATCAATCCACCTCAAAGTGTAACGAAAGCTTAAAAATTCCAAAAATTCATATATATATATGTAGTTACTCATTATAACTTTGTAAAATAATTTAATTTAATGTGCGTACTTGATGCTAAGATTTGCGTCGAGCAAAATTTAGCATAAGTCAAAGTGACAAATATTATATAAACTCGCATTTTGAGAATACTCTTGCAGGTCAGATCAAATTTATTACAGAATCAGAAAGAAAGATCTCCACTCAAGATACCTCTCAGAAATCCTCCGCAAACGATAAAACTCAAGGAAAAGGCTGCGACTTGAATTCGGATCACAAATTTCGCCACTAAACGAAGAGGCAGAGGCAATTGTGGAAAACGCGCTGGAAAAGGCTGTACTACCAATTCGCCTACGAAGAGCGAGTATCTCAACAGAAGGGACTTTTGTTGCTTTTATACTTAATTGCATTTGTATACTTATGTTCGAAATACAAAACATGCATTATCTAAATATGAATTTTAAAATTACCAATCCTCTTAATAGGGTACTTGCTCATAAAAGTAAGCCAATCAAATTAGGTTATCCCTATATAATTGGTGAAACCCGGAGAAGAACACCTAGGTACTTCAATCAACACCTTCTAAAACACAATGAAGAAAACTAAAAATAATAACAACGCAAAATTCCCAAATCAGAAACACTGAGAAAATGACTCCAAGCAAACGAACATTTCAATACGACTTCAATTTCATTTCTAATTTTGATTATGGTCTTCAACTTTTCACAACTATCACAGTTCAAGGATATTCATCGCTAGACATAGCAACTTCCTTTTCGGCATGGATCTTTCATCATTTTAAGTTTGGATTTTGGGCAGAACTCATTTTTGATTTCCACTACGAACTTTGATCCTTCTTCGAATTCCTAAAATGGTCGGTCTGTGACTCTCCTTTTATGTAATGAATGAAAATTTTTCAAATAAAGGGACCTAAGCATTTAAAGCAACTTCGTCTCTACATTTGTCAAGCAATGTTTCTCTGGTAACTACAGCTTTGAAAACTATTAACGTGCGCATTGATCAAATCATGGATACATTAGAAGACGTTCTTATACTTGGACCTTCTCTTGGATTAACGGTTCGATCAATGTGGCTCTATTTTAACTTGTGAATAATTCAATTGTTTCATATCAGTAATTATTATGTATTAACATTTACATTTTTGTAACTTTATACATTTAAAATGTTTGTATGTTTGTTTATATCTAAACGGATAAAGCCAAATATGGCTTGTGGTTAAATGCAGCCTGTTATTTTCGTATATATGTAACATTATGATTTATGTATTCAAATATTTTGTAATATATGTTTAGATCTTCGGATGTAACCAGTTATGTTCGTATTTGAATATTCTTCAAATTTCATGTATACTATTTTGCCTTCAAATGTTTATATGTCTACTTATGTTTTCGGACATAATTTTAGATATGTTTGCATTTGAAAGTACTTAAATTTATGTATTTAGTTATTATTTTACCCCATTGAAATGTTTTATATGTTTTGTGTTGCATTGTTAAAGTGCCCCGAAATATTGTTACATTTGAATTGAAGTTAAGTTTATATCTTGTATAATTATATAACATACTTTCTCAACCTCGTGTTAGCGGCAGAAGTAATGTAGTAGCTGCCATTATAAAACTTGCAAAAATAATTTAATTTATGTTCGTACTATGCAAGATTTGCGCGAGCAACAATTTTTAGTGCATATAGTCAAAAAGGTTATATAAGTATATATTTAAGACTCTGCGTTTGAGATATCTCTTCATTCATATCAAATATTAAGAAGCAAATGAAAATCTCACTCAAGATACTCTCTCGAGAAATCCTCCCGGCAAAAGCGATAAACTTCAAGGAAAAGGCGCTGAACTTGATATTTGCGATTCACATAATTCGCACTAAGACGAGTAGTCAGATGGCAATTGTGGAAAACGTGCGTCTGGAAAAGGCTTGTGACATCCAATGTCGTCGCTACAAGAGAGGAGTTCGTTCTAACTAGAATGGACTTTAATTTTCTGTTTTACTTTTAGATGAAATATGTCTACCTTATGTGTATACATACCTTCATTCGAAATATTGGGATTTTTAATATACATCTGTCTCTTTATATAGGTGCTTTCTCCTATAAGAAGGCCACCCAATTTAGCAATAGCCGT